>QLOD02176952.1:0-11278 GCA_003260245.2 Sideroxylon spinosum
ATTACTTTGCATAGGCAAATTCTATCTGGAATGTCAAGCAACTATTGTTTGTGTGTTATTTTAAATTTAAATCTATCATAATGACCTTGATTAAACCACTCAAATTCTAGACAAAATCCATATTTACACTAACAAGGTAATTTTTAAATAATACTTCTTAAAAAATTAGCAACAAATCTCTTAATTTTAAATATTTAAGTACAAGCGTGACCTTAATTATAATAGATATGTTTTGAGTGAGATCATGTGTGTCTTGCAAACTTTTATATCATCCCTTTAATCCTTTCAATAAGCTATGGGTTAGCTTGTTTATAAACTTTTATTAATCGATGCTTGTTTCCCCAGTTGCCTTTGGAAATGTTTGCTTCCTTCAGCATCATTTTATTCTTATGTGTCATTCACTAGATTGGATTATATTTTCAAGCAGGAAGTCATATTGAGTGAAACATAATTTTTTACAGTTGGTAATGATGATATCTTGGTTCACGAGACTTCGGTTCGTTTTCAATCTTTTTTATTGAGATTTATTCCACATCAATAAATTAGGAGTTTGTGGTTTTTTTTCAATTGTTTTTGTTGGAGTTTATCCCACATCAATAAAGTATTACCTCTCAAACTAGTATAGATTATATTAGGTCTCTCCACTTCTTCTCAATCAATTGGTTGTCAATTGGCTTTGAGTTAGAGGCTTTTGACATGGGGAGGAGTTGTTTCCTTTCATTTCTAAATCTCTTGGTTGTCCATTCTCGTATTAGGTGCATTAGTTTGGCTCTCTACATGTGAATGAAAATTGCATATGAGGGAACCTGTTGAGATTTATTAATTAACTAAAAATTATCAGTGTCTAAAGGTATAAAAATATAATTTTATATAATTTAATGTGTAAATAACTCAAATTTAAATTTATAAAGTATATGAATAATTATAAAAATAACTTGTGAAAACAAAAATCACTAATTAAAAGATACTAAAGTTATAAAGTAAACTTATATGAAAAATTATAAAAATAACTTGTAAAAATAAAAATTACTAATTGCTCAAGATAATGTTTATTGGTCATGAATGTAGTTATTTTTTAAGGAAAGAAACAGCCATGGTGAGGTTGACCTCATGTTCTCATCCATAAGCTCCCCGCAGCTATTCTCTGATTCTACATTCTTTTAACGTTTACCTCATCCCATTCAGATCAAATGGAGCAGCTTAACCACCTAGTTTCTATTTGATTAGCTTAGTTTTGGCATGGCAAGATCTATTTCCTTTTGTAGTTTTCCTCTTGCATTCATGCTGTCCAAACAGTCTCTCTCAAACTTATTAGAACTCCTCACTGGCTTGGGATTTGGCACAGCCCGTAACGAGTTCAATTGTTTCCACCTTCGCTACAAGATCTTGCAGAGCATTTGCACCACCGCTTCCAATTCAAAATCAGGGACACTGGGTTGTTTAGTTTGCAAACAGGAAAAAAAAAAAAAACACAAAATATATCTAATTTTTGTCATTATTTTTTTTGACTTTCTTCAATTAAATTTCACTGCTTGTTACTTTTACATCAATTATATATATATGATAAACCAAACACCTTGTTTGAAGTTTTGAACCCATTCATCCAAAATTGGGTCCAATGACCAAAAAGCTAATTAAATAACCTAAGTCAATAGAAACATATCTATCGCCACCCTAAACAGATCTATCGCCACCCTGAGTGGGCTAATCACAAGAATACTTTAATGCTGATGGGTAGAGTCTATTTATTAAATTGAAGTCATGATCGTCACTTACTTTCTTTATTTGTTTTATCATGTGAATCGACGTGAAACTATCACTCATTTGTTGATCACTACAATTGGAATTTTATAAGTAATATTTACTTAAATGAAATTACTTCAATCTATATCCACTCCAAAAAAAAAAGGGTAAAATATTTTAATTGTTTAAAAAGTCTTTCACAATATATATATATAATTTTTATAAAAAGTACTTTTGGTACATTTAAAAAAAAATTGAATAAGAACTCCAACCAGAAGATATTATAGTCAATGCGCCAAAATTAAGTTAATGTGGGTAGTTGGTAATAAAGAGCTATTTTAGTCATTAAAAAAAAGGGGGGGGGGGGGATTTAAAGGGGCCACACCGAATAGAGGACATAAAATGACCTATATGCAGACCTTTAATGAGTTCATGAAAGCATTCCTTTCTGTTTCGGTTTAACCACTGCCGGGTTCTAAAGCTCCTTTTATCCTTCGGATTTGGAAGGTTAAAAATTCAAAAAAGCACCTTTTATTCATACAGGCGTTTGGTAGGTTGAAAGTTAAAAAAAAAAAAAAATTAATGTGGTAATTACCTTTTGTTGTGTGAAAAATAAACTTAAACTTACTGACAGGACCTGTTCAAACCATTTTTGTATACTATGTTAGAATTTTGAGGTACGACCTATTCAAATATATTTGAATAATCGAACATATTTCTTATACTGTGTCAGAATTTTGAGCTGATAAGATCCATTCAAATGTGATTACATGAATCGTTTGAATGATTTTTATATATTATAATAGAATTTTGAGTTAACAGAACCTGTTCAAACGTGATTGAATAACTTATTTGAAAATATTTTATATAATGTGTTAGAATTTTAAGCTGATAGCACCCGTTTGAACGATTTCCATGTAATGTCATATTTTTTAGAAGAAATGGAAAAAGTTTGTAAATACGCACATAATACAAAAATAACTAAAAATTTGTAAAAGTTAAATTTTTTTTTTTTAATCTTCCAAACAACATCTTAATTATACATTGCTATAACTTTTTATTAATTTTTATGTTAAAATGATTGCTAAACTATTTTTTTTTTAGACAATCACATATAAGTTTATGTGCCACGTGTGATGCAAATTTATTAATTTTAACATATTTTGATAATTTTACATTTTAACCTAAATTATAAAAAAAAATATGTATTAATTTTTAAACTAAAAGAAGTCATATATTTTTTATTCAAATGATAAGAGAATAAAGTTTATTTATTCCTAAAATAAATGATTCAATATTATTTGTAATAGTTTTCTATCACAATATCACGGTTTTTAAGAAATACTTAAAAAAATAAAGTTTTATGAGATTTTGAAACAAAAAAAGATGAATTAAAAACTTATTTTGAGAATTTCGAAGGAAATGTCTACTTGAGTTCTGATTCCTGGAAGTCTAGCCAAGATAGTAAATATCTTTGCATAACTATACGTTACATTGGGGAAAAATTAGAAATTAAATAAACGCATTATTTCATTTAAATTACTTTTATTTCATTTAAATTACTTGAACAACTCTTCAGTGGATTAAATGTTGGGGAACTTATTTTTAATGAACTTGCGTCATGGAGATTATGTGAAAAAATATTTTCTATTACTTTAGATAATGTTTATATAATGATATTTGTTTTAATTACTTATTTAATACTTTGCCTATGAATGGTCTATTAATTCATGGACGTTGTTGTACCCATATACTTAATTTAATTGTAAAAGATGGATTGAATATTTATGAATTCACTATTGTCAAAATAAAATGAACTGTAGTTTGTACTATGTGTTCTCAAAAAAGAATTCGTTTATTTTCCGCCATATGTAGTCAAATTAGTTTAACACCTAAGAAATTACCTATAGAAATTAATAGAAGATGGAATTCAGCTTCTGTTATGTTAAAAATTGTTATTAAATATAAAAAAAGAAATTGATTTATTTATTTTAAATAATCAAGCTATTGTTTACACCCAATTGAGCCAATCGATTAGGCAAATGTAAATTTTTATAAAATTTTTTTGCATGCTTTTGATATTACTATTGAAAATTTTGTAGGATTTATTATCTTACTGTTTCTACTATTATCTATTAATTAGGGATAATTGATGAAATTTTCAAAAAGTATATTTTTTAAGAATATTATACAACTATGGTTGTTACAGTAAAAGAAAAATTTGATAAATATTTTAACCCACTTTCTATACATTTTGATATTGCCACTATTTTAGACACTAGATATAGTGTATATATATATATATATATATATAATTATTGGAGATGATATCTAACCCTGAAAATGATTAGGAACAATTAAATAGTATTAAAGAGCAAATGTAAGTTGTAATGAATTGGTATGATACTAATAGTACAACTAACCAAACAACCACACTCACAATGACATCTCGTCACTGTGACTTCAGCAATACCTCTCTTTGGAGAAGAATGAAATCTCAACGGATAGATTCATCAACAAGTAATAATTCAACTTTATCCGACCTACAACATTAGCTGGGTATACCTTTGATAGAACATGAGGATGACTTCATTCTTTTAGACTAGTAGAAGGGATAAAAGTTAAAATTTTCAGTTTTTTCAGCTTTAGTCCGTGATATCTTCACATTTTTAGTATTGTACCGTAGCATTTGAGCAAACATTTAATGCAAGTGGGCTCATTATCAGTCTATTCAGGAGTTGACTGGCTCTCCAACAGTAGAGGCTTTCATGTGTTTATTAGATTAGTATCTCACCGAAAACAGACAACAAGAAAGACACTGAAAAGAGCAACGTACCCTTGACTTTGATGCAATGTATTTGGGTGAACGGGAAAAATACACTAGTAGATCTAGTGATGCATGATAATGATATACAGATAGAGTAATATTTGTAAATGGTAGACATTCTTATAGGTGCTAACCTAGTCACAGTGTATAAGATTTGAAGTGATGCATCTATTTATTATTCTATTATTTGTGTTCTTTTTTTATAATTCTACATTTGTAATTTCGAATTTAATGTTGATTATATAGTTGCTTGTTGTTTAATAAATTTTAATTTTGTTCAAAATTTATTTCAATGTGTTTGTTTGAGTTATATTTGTATTTATTTACCTTAAAAAATAAAAAAATTAAAAAAAAATAGACTGGGTCAGCTTAGGCCGATTAGGGGCAGGGATTGATGATTCTGACTTGACCCGACCTAACCCAAAAGAAATGAGGGGTGACTGAGATGGCTTACCAGCGGGTCTGGTTGACTCGGGTCGAGGGGCAGTTTGGCCCGACTCAACCCATTCAAATCCATACACCCGATTTACTAACTCCAAGTGAATGAACCAACGAATTTTGTAGTTGGAAATGTTTTGAAAATTCACATCCTTTTGAATAACGAGTTGAGTAAAATATACAAGGAGAAAAATAAAATTTTAATTTGTGATTTAATCTTTTGAGACAAGTATGATTTTTACAAATTTAAAAACAATTAAAATCTTAATCTAACAAGAATACGAGACATTAGTACGGCACACATTTAAAATATATATATATATATAAGAGAAGTACATAAGAAAAAGTGTATATATAAAAATATTTTTTTATAAATAGTAAAACTATCCATGAATATATAATATAGTAAAATATGAAAAGCAATATGTCTATGTTGAGGAGATGCCATTTATATTATATTATAGTAAGATGACTGAAATTCGAGGAACACTTAATTAATGTTCAATAACCATGCACCCTCCTCTTTATAAAAAATTTAATAAACAATCAATAAATAAATAAAATTTAATAAATTCGATATTATTATTAAATAAGATATAAGACAACTAGAAAGAGGACAGAATAACAAATTGAAAACTATTTTACCATATTCAAGAAAAATTGATGAAAAAGGAAACTAAATTTACCTGATTTGTAACTGAGGTTTAGATCTTCTTGCCATCAAGAAAAATATTAGGAACGTGAGCTATCTTGTACCAATCCTCACCAGTTCCTCGTTGGCATCTTCCAATCAATTCAGAACATCCATCAATGCGTAATTCTCTTAGAGCTGTGAGGCGATGCATCCCATCTGGAAAAGACATCACCTGAGGGCAACCTTCAACTGAAAATGTTTCGAGAGACATCAGGTTTTCTACCAACGACGCGGGAACTACTTTTGTGATGTTTGGGCAACTCCCAATCCAAATAAATTTCAAAGTTCCTGCTGCAGCTGCGTCTTCAACAAGCCACTGGGGAAAAACTACCAATTTTGGTAGGCAAACAATCACCAATCTCTCAAGGCTACAAAGACCTCCTCCTCTTTTGCGCTTACTGTTCTCATCTTCAGCTTTTGCGTCGCAGAGATGGTCATCTGGAAATTCAAGCCTTTGACACTCACCAATGATAAGAGTCTTCAGCATTGTTAGGTGTTTCAAATCCTTTCTAGACAAAGAGAGCAAATTTCTACAACCGACAATCCACAATTGCCGAATAGAGGTCAATTTTCTGATCCACTCCGCCAAACACCTCTCCTGCGTGGTTATACTCAAAAACACTAGGTTTATCAAATTCCCCATATCCTTGGGCAGGCTCTCAAGTTTCACACAACCATGGAGTAACAATGATTGAAGGAATATTAACTTGCATATAGAATTAGGGAGTGACTTAATATGCGGATTGCTTGAAAGGTCTAAAAATCGTAAATTCTTCAAATTACCGATAGAATTTGGCAATTTCTCAAAATTAGATCTACTTAAATTGAGATATCGAAGGCACTTGAATTTAGAAATACATATCTTGACAAACGATTCTTTCGTAGGCCCTCCTCCCTCATATTGAAAGCAAATAGTACGAATATTACTTTTCTCCAGTAAAAGACCAAAGAGATCTTCCTACCAAGGATCAACGTTAGAAAATGATACATGTCGAACTTTTTCCAAGATATTATTTGCACAAGAATTCATAACAACACATTCAGTTTTTGTTACTAGCAACGTTAGATCATGTACGAGGTCATGCATTTTGAAAACGTAGTTAAAACCATCATCTTCATCTTTTTGGAAGAATGATCTAGAGAATAATTCTTCAATATATTTCTTCCCTATGCCTTCCATGTCTTGGTTTTGGCCTGATGATTGTATGTATCCTTGTGACATCCAAAAATATATCAAAGGAATACTATTGATCTCGTGATCTTTAGGGAAAATTGAGCAGGAAGCAAAACATTGTTTCAAATAAGATGGTAATTGGTCATAACTCAATTTTAATGCAGGTAAAATGTCATCTTCCTTTTGTTCCAACCTCCATATCTCATTATCTCTCACAAACAACCAATCACGTTCATCCGATTTCTTATACAACATGCTGCCTAAGGTTCTAACAGCAAGAGGAAGTCCCCTGCACTTTTTCACGATTTCGTTCCCAATTTTCACAAGTTTTTGGTCTCGCTTCTCCTCACCTTCTTCAAATGCCCATTTCAAAAACAACCGCATGCATTCATCATGAGGAAGTCCATCTAACTCGTATGTAAAATTACTGCCCATACTAGTTGCAACCGACACATTGCGTGTAGTTACAACAATTTTACTTCCTTCCGCACCACCCACTAATAACTCCCACAACTGGATCCATTTTACACGATCATCATTCCAAACATCATCCAAGATAAGCAAATATTTCTTACCATTCAAAGCACCTCTAAGGCGAATTTGCAACTCGTTTATGCCCAACTCGCTGCATTTTTCATCAGTGGCTGATTTAATAATTTTTTTCATTATCTCCTCAGCCTTAAATTCATTAGAAACACACACCCACATCTTTGGACCAAATTGGTCAGTTATCCTTTCATCGTTGAAAACCGTTTTTGCAAGAGTGGTTTTTCCGAGGCCTCCAATTCCCACAATAGAAACGACGGAGACATTGTTGTTGTTGTGAGAACTAGATCCCAGCAGATGTTCCACAATGGTTTCCTTATCTTGATCTCTTCCAATAACATCACAAGCATTGACAAAGGAGTGGGTCTGCCTCTGTCTATCCACAATTACAGGTTGTTGCTGCAGCTCTCTTAGATTAAACTTAGCCCTATCAGCAGCAATTTTGTCTAATTTTTCTCTCATCTTCTGAAGTTTATGACCCATTTTAAAGCGCAATAGAGGTGAATTGGGAAGCAAAGAGAAGCTGCGTACCTTCTTCTTAAGAGAGAAATAATGGAACTCATCAAGGAGATCATCAATGTCATAAAGCACATCTTTAAGCTTTCCCAGCCAGTCCTCCAGTTGATGTTTGACTCCCACAGCATCAGTAGAGTTCTGCCGCTGCTGGTCTTCCGCATCCAAAAGCACAGCTTTAATGGCAGACACGGTGTCTGTGAGCTTTTCCAGATTGCTTTCGACTCCACACGCCAAGCACACTTCTCGGACGACCAGGGAACCCAGCTGGCCCAAAACTTTGCCGGCAAGCTCGAACAGAAATGACTCCGCCATCGTCTTAATTACAATAATAATATCAAAGAGAAGAAGAAATTAGCTCCGGCGAGTTGAGAGTTATACATAGACAAGAGATCCAACCACTTGGGGTTCAGATCTGCAGAGTCTTTGCGCGTAGATGATAAAAGGGTAAAGCAAAGTATCACTGTTAGCGTAACCATAAGAAGAAAAGTTTCGGTTATATTTATTCCATATGTTAAAAAACTAATAATTACGTGACTAAAGCACACAAAAAAGTATAAAAGTAAATGTATTTAAAATTTAAAATTTTATGTACATTTATAATTAAAATTTTAATGAAAATACTTATTTGTTAAGAAATTTTTTTAAAAAAAATTAAACTCTACATATCGCTTCTTTAATTTTAGTTGATTTTGTCTAATACCTATCCAGGCAAATGTTTAATAAATGTGTAAAAAGTATTAATTTAAACATATTACAAATATTATTACATTTTCAAAAATATTAATGTATAAAAAATTAAAAAAAAGTGTTTAAAAAATATGTGAAGAGTAAGAAAGTATGTTTTAATGTACAATGATTGAAAAGACATCCAAAATGAAAAGAAAAAAATAATTCTGTCATTGAACAAATTCAACAGTTAAAAATACCAAAATTTGAATTTTTAAACTTTTTTATTAAGGGTGTTTGGAGATAAGTTGTGAATTCGTAAATTGTGGAGTAAGATAAAAATTGAATAATTTTTAAAGATTTTTAAATAATTTCAGCACGCCAAACGTAATTATATATATATATAATGAATTAACTTTAGTAAAAAAATTTAATAGATTTTAGTTTGTAAGATAATTTTTAATTATTTTAAAATTTAATATATTTATAGTAGTAACCAAGCGCTCACAAATTGATTTAAACACTCCAAATTATAAAAAAAATAAAATAATATAATATTGGAGAACGCTTACTCTTAACCAGATTCTTTTCTTGGGTTCCTTTCTTTATTTCTTGCATGAGGGTGCAGCCCTTAGCCTCTCGTTATTGTTTTTAGTATTTTCCCGCGCCTACACGAAAGATAGGAAAAATAAAAAATATATAAAAAAAATGGCAGTGATTTATCATATAACGAGACAATTTTACTCACCAAATATAAATATAAATATCAAATCAATGGCCTATTTATTATTTACCCATTGATCAAATAACAAAATAATCTTCCTCATTAGGTATAGATATATATATATATAAATGTCAAATTAATGACCTAATTTGCTATATAAATTATTATTATTATCACCATCATCATTAATTTTTAGAGTCATAATACATATTTGTTTTATTTAGGCACTAATTATATATAGATATATATATAGGAATATTTGTAGGGATGGTAACGAGACATATCAGAGATGGATATAGCAATATTCGAATTTGAATTCGAACTCCGAACGCTGCATCTATATCTAAATCTGCATCGAACTTTGAATAGTTATTTTTTTGGATCTCAATCCCCACTTCAAATGAAGAATGCATATATCTACAGATATTTGAAAATTTGAATCCTCCGTTTATCTTTAAATTTGTCCCTATATATAACTTGTTTGCATATATAACCTACTACTGCCAAATAATTCATCTTCAAAACCAAAATAATATATAAACATCATCACAATAATATTTATCGAAATAATACATAAATATATCCAAAATCAACATTTCACCGAAGTATCATTTTTACCAACTAATACATAATAAAGATACATAATTCAAAGGTATTAACATTTTCCAACTCAATATAACAAATGCAAAATATGATAGTCCGTAACATAATTTGTAATTCTAACTTCTTAAATCTCCTAAAAGCATCCATACGAAGATCGGGGTTGTTCGGATCTGTTTGGATATTTTTGAAGCAAAATCGAGCCAGAATGGAGTAGATTCAAATCGAATATCAAATTGGGGTAGTAGTAGTCTGATTCCCATATCCGATTTGATATCCAAGTTTTTTTTAATAAAAAAATCCGAATCTAATCCGATCTTCAAAAAATTTCAAATCCCATATCCATTCGACTCAGATAATGGATTGGATTCAGACAAATCGGCCAAGATGGCTATCCCTAGGTGTTTGGCTTATCAAATTCCACCAAAAGTTACAAAAAGATATCAACTTTTCCTAATTAAATTTTATTTTGTGTTATTTTTATACAAACTTTTTAAATTTTTTTTACCGTCCAAACATCCCCATATTTAAGTGTAGTGAGAGGAGTATGACACTTAAGTGGAAGCGTGTTAGAAATGTAAAATAAATAAATAAATATCAATATGAGAAGAAAATGATAAAAAATTGTATGAAATATTTTATTTTCTTATTTGATTAAGTTATAAAATAAATTGAAAATTTTATTTTAATATGATTTTTAAAAATATAAATATAAATGAAAATAAAATTTATTTTAGTCTTTCAATTGTTTTTCAGATAAAACTTGCTAACATAAAAATAAAACTACTTATAAATTTAAATTCTTAACCGTCCTTTACTTATATTGACTTTTCTTGTCTCAAATTCGAAATAGAATCATTGTTTTTTTTTTTTTTCTCCACCATTCATCTCCTCAAAAATAAATAAATAAATAAGTAATAAAATAAAACTACTAAAAAAAATCTAACTAGGAAAATCAAGGAACTAAAAAAATTAATTTTTCATTAGTATTTTTCTTGCACATAGATTTATCAAACAAAGCATTAAGATCTTTCTTTTGAAAACTTAATTTAAAATTTTTATATTAACAAATATTTTTTAAAAATATAGAATTAGAAATGTTATCATATTACGGTAATTTAAATGCTTAAGCAAAATTTTAAAAAATTTATATATTAATTGCCCACTTGCTTATCAAAATATTTAAGAAAAACTTAGTAAAATAATTATGCATACATTTAAAAAAATATAATTTATATTATAAAATAAAAATATTGTTGACATTATAATTATGTTTTTTTATTGAATTTTCCCATAATGGCTTTTATATCATTATAAGTGGGCAAAACATATGTGAAAAGAACTTTTTTT
>QLOD02176993.1:0-11274 GCA_003260245.2 Sideroxylon spinosum
AATCGGACGTAACTTTTGCTGCGTAACTCTGTTTTTTGATTATAATTAGTTTATGGAAAGCTTGTATTAAGAAGAGTGCCCTAGAAAAGTATTACACCATTTGGGGATGCAAACAGTATAGAGGAAGACTACTTGGAGACCTAGGGCCATCGCTATGGCCGCGCGATCGTTAGAATATTAAATTGGTCATAATTTTCGCTCCGCAACTCCGTTTGCTTATTATAATATTTTTCTAGAAAGTTGGTAATGGGATGAATAGAAAATTGTTGCATCATTGGGTGATGTTGACAGCAAACCAGAAGACTACATGGAGACCTTGGGTCATGATTATTCCTGCGCGGTCGTTAAATCTTAAATCGGCCATAACTTTTGCGTTGTTACTCCGTTTTCTAATTATAATATGTTTTTAAAAATCCTGTAATAGGACGAAGCTCCTGGAGAACTACTACATCGTTCGATGAAATAGATAGTATAGCGTAGGACTAAGTGGTGGCCCAGGGGCATCGTTACGCCCTCGTGGTCGTTAAATTTTAAATCGGACATAACTTTTGCTGCGTAACTCCGTTTTTTGATTATAATATGTTTATGGAAAGCTTGTATTAAGAAGAGTGCCTTGGAAAATTATTACATCATTTGGGGATGCAAATAGTATAGAGGAAGACTACTTGGAGACCTGGGGTCGTCGTTATGGCCGCGCAGTTGTTAGAATATTAAATTGGTCATAATTTTTGCTACGTAACTCCGTTTGCTTATTATAATAATTTTCTAGAAAGCTGGTAATGAGATGAAGGCCCTAGAAAATTGTTGCATCATTGGGTGATGTTGACAGCAAAGCAGAAGACTACATGGAGACCTAGGGTCATGATTACCCCCGTGCGGTCGTTAAATCTTAAAATCGGCCATGACTTTTGCTATGTAACTCTGTTTTCTTGTTATAATATGTTTCTAGAAAGCTTGTAATGAGCCGGTGGCCCTGGAGAATTATTACATTGTTCGACGATATGGATAGCATAGAGTAAGACTAAGTGGAGACTCAAGGGCGTCGTTATGCCCGCGCGATCGATAAATTTTAAATCAGACGTCACTTTTGCTGTGTAATTCTGTTTTTTTATTATAATATCTTTATGGAAATCTTATAACAAGATGAATGCCTTGGAAAATTATTACATCATTTGGGGATGCAAACAGCATAGCGAATACTTTTGGAGACCTGTGGTCGTCGTTACGGCCACACGGTCGTTAGAATCTTAAATCGGTCATAATGTTTGCTACGTAACTCAGTTTTTTTGTTCTAATAAGTTTCTGGAAAACTTGTAATGGGACGAAAGCCCTAGAAAGTTGTTACATCATTGGGTGATGTAGACTGCATAGTAGAAGACTACATGGAGACCTAGGGTCACATTATCCCCGCGCGGTCGTTAAATCTTAAATCGGCCATAACTTTTGCTACTTAACTTCATTTTCCTATTATAATATGCTTCTAGAAAGCTTGTAATGTGACGATGGCCCTGGAGAGTTATTACATCGTTTGACGTTGCAGATAGCATAGCGTATGGCTAAGTGGAGACACTAGCACGATCATTAAATTTTAAATCGTATGTAATTTTTGCTCCGTAACTCCATTTTTTTGTTAGAATATGTTTATGGAAAGCATGTAACAAGATGAATGCCTTGGAAAATTATTACATCATTTGGGGATGCAAACAGTATAGAGGAAGACTACTTGGAGACCTGGGATCGTCGTTATGGCCACGCGGTCGTTAGAATTTTAAATCGGCCATAACTTTTTGCTACGTAACTCTGTTTTCTTATTCTAATAAGTTTCTGGAAAACTTGTAATAAGACAAAAGCCCTAGAAAATCGTTACGTCATTGGGTGATGTAGATTGCGTAGTAGAAGACTACATAGAGACCTAGGGTCATCATTATTTCTGCGCGGTCGTTAAATCTTAAATCGGCCATAACTTTTGCTACGTAACTTCGTTTTCTAATTATAACATGTTTCTAGAAAGCTTGTAATGGGAAGACGGCCCTGGAGAATTATTACATCGTTCGACAATGCAGATAGCATAGCGTTAGGCTAAGTGGAGACCCAAGGGCGTCGTTATGCCCGTGCGATCGTTAAAGTTTAAATCATACGTCACTTTTGTTGTGTAACTCCGTTGTTTTATCATAATATCGTTTATGGAAAGCTTGTAATAGGACGAATGCCCTGGAAAATTATTACATCATTTGGGGATGCCAACAGCATAGCTGAAGACAACTTGGAGACCTGTGGTCGTCGTTACGGCTGCGCGGTCATTAGAATCTTAAATATGTCATAATGCTTGTTACGTAACTCCATTTTCTTATTCTACTATGTTTTTTGCAAACTTGAAGGCCCTAGAAAATGTTTACGTCATTGGGCGATGTAGACTGCATAGTAGAAGACTACATGGAAACCTAGGTCATCATTATTCCCGCGCGGTCGTTAAATCTTAAATCGGCCATAACTTTTGTGTTGTAACTCCGTTTTCTAATTATAATATGTATCCAAAAAGCCTGTAATAGGACGAAACTCTTGGAGAACAATTACATCGTTCGATGAAATAGATAGTATAGCATAGGACTAAGTGGTGACCCAGGGGCATCGTTATGCTCTCGCGGCCGTTAAATTTTAAATTGGACGTAACTTTTGCTGCGTAACTTCATTTTTTTATAATAATATATTTATGGAAAGCTTGTATTAAGAAGAGTGCCCTGAAAAATTATTACATCATTTGGGGATGCAAACGGTATAGAGGAGGACTACTTGGAGACCTGGGGTCGTCATTATGGCCGCGCAGTCGTTAGAATCTTAAATCAGTCATAATTTTTGCTACGTAACTCCATTTGCTTATTATAATATTTTTCGGGTAAGCTTGTAATGAGATGAAGGCCCTAGAAAATTGTTGCATCATTGGGTGATGTTGACAGCAAAGCAGAAGACTACATGGAGACCTAGGGTCATCATTATTCCCGCGCGGTCGTTAAATTTTAAATCAGCTATAACTTTTGCTATGTAACTCCGTTTTCTAATTATAATGTGTTTCTAAAAAGCCTGTAATAGGATGAAGCTCTTGGAGAACTACTACATCGTTCAATGAAATAGATAGTATAGCGTAGGACTAAGTGCTGACCCAGGGGCATCGTTATGCCCTCATAGTCGTTAAATTTTAAATCGAACATAACTTTTGCTGCGTAACTCCGTTTTTTGATTATAATATGTTTATGGAAAGCTTGTATTAAGAAGAGTGCCCTGGAAAAGTATTACATCATTTGGGGATGCAAACAGTATAGAGGAAGACTACTTGGGGACCTGGGGTCGTCGTTATGGCCGGGCGGTCGTTAGAATATTAAAACGGTCATAATTTTTGCTACGTAACTCCGTTTGCTTATTATAAAATTTTTCTAGAAAGCTGGTAATGAGATGAAGGCCCTAGAAAATTGTTGCATCATTGGGTGATGTTGACAGCAAAGCAGAAGACTAAATGGAGACCTAGGGTCACGATTTCCCCCGTGCGGTTGTTAAATCTTAAAATCGGCCATGACTTTTGCTACGTAACTCCATTTTCTTATTATAATATGTTTCTAGAAAGCTTGTAATGACACGATGTCCCTGGAGAATTATTACATCGTTCAACGATACGGATAGCATTGCTTACTAAGTGGAGACCCAAGGGCGTCGTTATGCTCGCGCGATCGTTAAATTTTAAATCGGACGTCACTTTTACTTTGTAACTCCGTTTTTTTATTATAATATCTTTATGGAAAGCTTGTAATAGGACGAACACCCTAGAAAATTATTACATCATTTGGGGATGCAAATAGCATAGCGGAAGACAACTTTGAGACCTGTGGTCGTCGTTATGGCCGCGCGGTCGTTTGAATCTTAAATCTGTCATAATGTTTGCTACGTAACTCCGTTTTCTTATTCTAATATGTTTCTGGAAAGCTTGTGATGAGATGAAGGCACTAGAAAATTGTTGCTTCATTGGGTGATGTTAACAGCAAAGCAGAAGACTACATGGAGACCTATGGTCATGATTACCCCCATGCGGTTGTTAAATCTTAAAATCGGCCATGACTTTTGCTACGTGACTCCGTTTTCTTATTATTATTAGTTTCTAGAAAGCTTGTAATGAGACGATGGCCCTGGAGAATTATTACATCATTTGACGATACAGATAGCATTGCGTAAGATTAAGTGGAGACCCAAGGGCGTTGTTATGCCCGCGCGATTGTTAAATTTTAAATTGGACGTCACTTTTTTTATGTAACTCTGTTTTTTTATTATTATATCTTTATGGAAAGCTTGTAATAGGACGAATGCTCTGGAAAATTATTACATCATTTGGTGGTGCAAACAGCACAGCGGAAGACTACTTGGAGACCTGTGGTCGTCGTTACGGCCACACGGTCGTTAGAATCTTAAATCGGTCATAATATTTGCTACAGAACTCTGTTTTCTTATTCTAATAAGTTCTGGAAAACTTGTAATGAGACGAAGGAGCAAGAAAATTATTACGTCATTGGGTGATGTAGACTGCATAGTAAAAGACTACATGGAGACCCAGGGTCATCACTATCCCCGTACAGTCGTTAAATCTTAAATTGGTCATAACTTTTGCTATGTAACTCCGTTTTCTAATTATAATATGTTTCTGAAAAGCCTGTAATCGGACGAAGCTCTTGGAGAACTACTACATCGTTCGATGAAATAGATAGTGTTGCGTAGGACTAAGTGGTGACCCAGGGGCATCGTTATACCCTCGCGGTCATTAAATTTTAAATCGGGCGTAACTTTTGCTGCGTAACTTCGTTTTTTGATTATAATACGTTCATGGAAAGCTTGTATTAAGAAGAGTGCCCTGGAAAATTGTTGCATCATTGGGGATGTAAATAATATAGAGGAAGACTACTTGGAGACCTGGGGTCGTTGTTAGGGCCGTGCGGTCATTAGAACCTTAAATCGGCCATAATTTTGCTACGTAACTCCGTTTGCTTATTATAATATTTTTCTGGAAGGCTTGTAATGAGACGATGGCCCTAGAAAATTGTTACATCATTGGGTGTTGTAGATAGCGTAGCAGAAGACTACATGGAGCCCTAAGGTCATGATTATCCCCGCGCGGTCGTTAAATCTTAAAATCGACCATGACTTTTGCTACGTAACTCCGTTTTCTTAATATAATGTGTTTTTGGAAAGCCTGTATTGAGACGATGGTCCAGGAGAATTATTACATCGTTCGATGATACTGATTGTATAGTATAAGGCTAAGTGGAGACCCAAGAGCGGCGTTATCCCCGCGCGATCGTTAAGTTTTAAATCGGATGTCACTTTTGCGGCGTAACTCCGTTTTTTTATTATAATATCTTTATGGAAAGCTTGTAATAGGACGAATGCCCTAGAAAATTATTACATCATTTGGGGATTAAAACAGCATAGTGGAAGATAACTTGAAGACCTGTGGTCGTCGTTGCGGCTGCACGGTCATTAGAATCTTAAATATGTCATAATGTTTGTTTCGTAACTCCATTTTCTTATTCTAATATTTTTTTGAAAACTTGTAATGAGACAAAGGCCCTAAAAGATTTTTACGTCATTGGGCGATGCAGACTGTGTAGTAGAAGACTACATTGAGACCTAGGGTCATCATTATTCCCGCGCGGTTGTTAAATTTTAAATCGGCCATAGCTTTTGTCATGTAACTCCGTTTCCTGATTATAATATGTTTCTAGAATGCTTGTAATGGGACGATGGCCCTGGAGAATTATTACATAGTTCGACGATGCAGATAGCATGGCGTAAGGCTAAGTGGAGTCCCAAGGGCGTCGTTATGCCCGCACGATCGTCAAATTTTAAATCATACGTCACTTTTGCTGTGTAACTCCATTTTTTTATTATAAGATGTTTATGGAAAGCTTGTAACAAGATGAATGCCTTGGAAAATTATTACATCATTTGGGGATGGAAACAGTATAGAGGAAGACTACTTGGAGACCTGGGGTCGTCGTTATGGCCACGCGGTCGTTGGAATCTTAAATCGGCCATAACTTTTTGCTACGTAACTCCGTTTGCTTATTATAATGTTTTTTTGGAAAGCTTGTAATGAGACGAAGGCTTTAGAAAATTTTTACATCAATGGGTGATGTAGACAGCATAGTAGAGGACTACATGGATACCTAGGGTCATGATTATCTCCGCGCGGTCGTTAAATCTTAAAATCTGCAATAACTTTTGCTACGTAACTCCGTTCCCTTAATATAATATGTTTCTAGAAAGCTTGTAATGAGAGGATGGCCCTGGAGAATTATTACATCGTTTGACGATACAGATAGCATTGCGTAAGGCTAAGTGGAGAACCAAGGGCGTCGTTATGCACGAGCGATTGTTAAATTTTAAATCAAACGTCACTTTTGCTGTGTAACTCCGTTTTTTTATTATAATATCTTTATGGAAAGCTTGTAATAGGACGAATGCCCTGGAAAATTATTACATCATTTGGGGATGCAAACAGCATAGCGGAAGACTACTTGGAGACCTGTGGTCGTCGTTACGGCCGCGCGGTCGTTAGAATCTTAAATCTGTCATAATGTTTGCTACGTAACTCCGTTTTCTTATTCTAATATGTTTCTAGAAAAGGGCGTAGAAAATTGTTACATCATTGGGTGATGTAGACTGCATAGTGGAAGACTACATGGAGACCTAGGGTCATCATTATCCCCGCGCAGTCGTTAACTCGGCCATAACTTTTGCTACATAACTTCATTTTCTAATTATAATATTTTTCTAGAAAGCTTGTAATGGGGATATGGCCCTGGAGAATTATTACACCGTTCGACGATGCAGATAGCATAGCGTAAGGCTAAGTGGAGACCCAGGGGCGTCGTTATGCCCACGCGATCGTTAAATTTTAAATCATACGTCACTTTTGCTGTGTAACTCCATTTTTTTATGATAAGATTTTTATGGAAAGCTTGTAATAAGACGAATGCCCTGGAAAGTTATTACATCATTCGGGGATGCAAACATCATAGCGGAAGACTACTTGGGCACCTGTGGTCGTCGTTACGGTCGCGCAGTCGTTAGATTCTTAAATCGGTCATAATGTTTGCGACGTAACTCCATTTTCCTATTCTAATATGTTTCTTGAAAACTTGTAATGAGACAAAGGCCCTAGAAAATTGTTACGTCATTGGGTGATGTAGACTGCATAGTAGAACACTACATGGAGACCTAAGGTCATCACTTTCCCCGTGCGGTCGTTAAATCTTAAATCGGTCATAACTTTTACTATGTAACTCCATTTTTTGATTATAATATGTTTCCAGAAAGCCTGTAATCGGACGAAGCTCGTGGAGAACTACTACATCGTTCGGTGAAATAGATAGTATAGCGTAGGACTAAGTGGTAACCCAGGGGCATCGTTATGCCCTCGCGGTCTTTAAATTTTAAATCGGACGTAACTTTTGCTACGTAACTTCGTTTTTTAATTATAAAATGTTTATGGAAAGCTTGTATTAAGAAGAGTGCCCTGGAAAATTATTACATCATTGGGGATGTAAATAATATAGAGGAAGACTAGTTGGAGAGCTGGGGTCGTCGTTATGGCCGCGCGGTCGTTAGAATCTTAAATCGGCCATAATTTTTGCTACGTAACTCCGTTTGCTTATTATAATATTTTTCTGGAAAGCTTGTGATGAGACGAAGGCCCTAGAAAATTGTTACATCATTGGGTGATGTAGACAGCATAGCAGAAGACTACATGGAACCCTAAGGTTATGATTAGCCCCGTGCGGTCGTCAAATCTTAAAATCAACCATGACTTTTGCTACGAAACTCCGTTTTCTTAATATAATATGTTTTTGGAAAGCCTATATTGAGACGATGGTCCTGGAGGATTATTACATCGTTCGATGATACTGATTGTATAGTGTAAGACTAAGTGGAGACCCAAGGGCTTCGTTATGCCCGCGCTATTGTTAGGTTTTAAATCGGACGTCACTTTTGCCGGGTAACTCCATTTTTTTATTATAATATCTTTATGGAAAGATTGTAATAGGACGAATGTCCTGGAAAATTATTACATCATTTGGGGATGCAAACAGCATAGCGGAAGATAACTTGGAAACTTGTGGTCGTCGTTACGGCCGCGTGGTCGTTAGAATCTTAAATCTGTCATAATGTTTGCTACGTAACTCCGTTTTCTTATTATAATATGTTTCTAGAAAACTTTTCATTAGACGAAGGCCCTAGAAAATTTTTAGGTCATTGGGTGATGTAGACTGCATAGTGGAAGAATATATGGAGACCTGGGGTCATCATTATCCCCGCCCGGTGGTTAAATCTTAAATCGGCCATAACTTTTACAACGTAACTCCGTTTTCTAATTATAATATGTTTCTAGAAAGCCTGTAATAGGACGAAGCTCTTGGAGAACTGCTAGATTGTTCGATGATATAGATAGTATAGCGGAGGACTAAGTGGTGACCCAGGGGCATCGTTATGCCCTCATGATTGTTAAATATTAAATCATGATTGCTGTGTAACTCTGTTTTTTGATTATAATATATCTATGGAAAGCTTGTATTAAGAAGAGCGCCCTGGAAAATTATTACATCATTGGGGATATAAACTATATAGACGAAGACTACTTTGAGACCTGGGATCATCGTTATGGCCGCGCGGTGATTGAAATCTTAAATCGACCATAACTTTTTCTACGTAATTCCGTTTCCTTATTATAATATTTTTCTGGAAAGCTTGTAATGAGACGAAGGCCCTAGAAAATTGTTACATCATTGGGTGATGTAGACAGCATAGCAGAAGCTACCTGGAGATTAGGGCATGATTACCCCCGCGCGGTCGTTAAATCATAAAATCGGCCATGACTTTTGCTACGTAACTCCGTTTTCTTATTATAATATACTTCTAGAAAGCTTGTAATGAGCCGATGGCCCTGGAGGATTATTACATCATTCGGCGATACAGATAGCATTGTGTAAGGCTAAGTGGAGACCCAAGGGCGTCGTTATGCCCGCGCGATCGTTAAATTTTAAATCGGACGTCACTTTTGTAGTGTAACTCTATTTTTCTATTATAATATCATTATGGAAAGCTTGTAATAGGACGAATGCCCTGGAGGTTTTTACATCATTTGGTGGTGCAAACAACACAGCGGAAGACTACTTGGAGATCTGTGGTCGTTGTTACGGCCTCGCGGTCGTTAGAATCTTAAATCAGTCATAATATTTGCTACGTAACTCCGTTTTCTTAATATAATATGTTTCTGGAAAGCCTGCATTGAGACGATGGTCCCGGAGAATTATTACACCATTCGATGACACTGATTGTATAGCAGAAGACTAAGTGGAGACCCAAGGGCATCGTTATGCCCGCGCGATCGTTAAATTTTAAATCAGACGTAACTTAATTTTTTTATTATAAGATGTTTATGGAAAGCTTGTAATAAGACGAATGCATTGGAATGTTATTACATTTTCTGGGGATACAAACATCTTAGCGGAAGACTACTTGGAGACCAGCGGTCGTTGTTACGGCCGCGTGGTCGTTAGAATCTTAAATCGGCCATAAGTTTTGCTACGTAACTCCGTTTGCTTATAATAATATTTTTCTGGAAAGCTTGTAATAAGACGATGGTCCTGGAGAATTATTACATCGTTCGACGAGACAGATAGCATTACGTAAGACTAAGTGGAGACACAAGGGCGTCGTTATACCCGCACGATCGTTAATTTTAAATCGGACGTCACTTTTGCTGTGTAACTCCATTTTTTTATTATAATATCTTTGTGGAAAGATTGTAATAGGACGAATGTCCTAGAAAATTATTACATCATTTGGGGATGCAAACAGCATAGCGGAAGACAACTTGGAAACCTGTGGTCGTCGTTACGGCCGCGTGGTCGTTAGAATCTTAAATCCATCATAATGTTTGCTACGTAACACCGTTTCCTTATTATAATATGTTTCTGGAAAACTTGTAATTAGACGAAGGCCCTAGAAAATTGTTACGTCATTGGGTGATGTAGATTGCATAGTGGAAGAATACATGGAGACCTAGGGGCATCATTATCTCCGCGCGGTGGTTAAATCTTAAATCGGCCATAACTTTTGCAACGTAACTCCGTTTTCAAATTAGAATATGTTTCTAAAAAGCCTGTAATAGGACGAAGCTCTTGGAGAACTGCTACATTGTTCGATGATATAGACAGTATAGCGTTGGACTAAGTGGTGACCCAGGGGCATCGTTATGCCCTCGCGATCGTTTAATTTCAAATCAGACGAAACTTTTGCTGCGTAACTTTGTTTTTTGATTATAATATGTCTATGGAAAGCTTGTATTAAGAAGAGTGCCCTGGAAAATTATTACATCATTGGGGATGTAAACTGAATAGACGAAGACTACTTTGAGACCTGGGGTCGTCGTTATGGCCGCGCGGTCATTGAAATCATAAATTGGCTATAACTTCTTCTACGTAATTCCCTTTGCTTGTTGTAATATTTTTTTGGAAATCTTGTAATGAGACAAAGGCCTTAGAAAATTGTTACATCATTGGGTGATGTAGACAGCATAGCAAAAAACTGCAGGGAGACGTAGGGTCATCATTATCCCCGCGCGGTCGTTAAATCTTAAAATCAGCAATAACTTTTGCTACGTAACTCCGTTTCCTGAATATAATATGTTTCCAGAAAGCCTGAAATAGGATGAAGCTCTTGGAGAACTACTACATTGTTCAATGATATAGATAGTATAGCGTAGGACTAAGTGGTGACCCAAGGGCATTGTTATACCCTCGCGGCCGTTAAATTCTAAATCGGACATGCCTTTTGCTTCGTAACATTGTTTTTTGATTATAATATGTTTATGGGAAGCGTGTATTAAGAAGAGTGCCCTGGAAAATTATTACTCCATTAGGGATGTAAATAGTATAGAGGAAGAGTACCTGGAGACCTGGGGGCGTCGTTATGGCCGCGCGGTCTTTAGAATCTTAAATCGGCCATAATTTTCGCTATGTAACTCTGTTTGCTTATTATAATATTTTTCCGGAAAGCTTGTAATGAGACCAAGGCCCTAGAAAAATGTTACATCATTGGGTGATGTAGACAGCATAGTGGAGGACTACATGAAGACCTAGGGTCATGATTATCCCCACGCGGTCGTTAAATCTTAAAATCGGCCATGACTTTTGCTACGTAACTCCATTTTCTTATTATAATATGTTTCTAGAA
>QLOD02177111.1:0-11263 GCA_003260245.2 Sideroxylon spinosum
TAATATTAGGCCTGATCAACCACATAAGAATTTTTTTCCATAACTGTGTATTTTTCTCTGTGTTTTCCTCAAAACATTGATTGAATCCAAACAAAATTTTCCAACAATCTTAAGACTGAAATTGTTGGATTTTACTCACTATTTTTTTTTTAATTTGTACGTACAAAGTATTTTTCTTGTTACTTTGTTGCACCGGTTTTATTTCTTGTTCCCTGCACAGTTTCTGCGCACAGTATTAATTTTTTTTTTATTATACTATTGCACTAGACAAATTTGAATTCTGGATTTCTAGGTTTTGTTTCCGTATTCGATTATTACACTAATTTCCAGCGCACGGTTTACAATTGAAAAGTTTTTTGTTTCTAGTCAGTGCGTGATTTCTGTATTGGTTTAAATTTTTGTGTTGAATAAAGTCACCTTTTATTTTAATAATTTCTTTTTTTGGTTTTGATTTTGCTGTACTATGTTTATTGACTAACCAAGTGACCAACTTTGACTTTTGTCACTGTGTGTTGTAAAAAATAAGTCATATATTTGCATGGATTGCATTACTTTGAAAATTTCTGTAAGGGAAAAATAATAATATAATAAATTGTAAATTCTAATTTATTTTTAAACTTTGTGTTGTTCCTGCGCAAGTCCTATATCGCTTTGCAATTGAAAAATAAAATTGTTTATGTCAAGCATTGAAACTCGTGTAATTGTTTTGTCAAGTCACTTCAAATCAAATCACAAAGTCTTGCATTTAGCAAAATTTTTCTTGCACAATTAAGGAGAAGTTTGATAAAAAAAAATAAAATAAAAATATGAAAATTTAATAAAAAAGTGATAAGTGATTAAATTTAATTAAAAAAATATAAATTTTTTATAAATTTTAATATTTTGATTACTGATCAAACAGAACCTAAAAAGTTTTGTTGTACAATTTGTATTTTGGATTTTTAATTATCTCTTTAAAATTTATTTCTGGACTGCACTAGGTTTGTATTTGTGGGTGCATTCACAGAGTGTTTGTATTCACAGACTACGTTGGACATTTTGTGCAAGATTTAAGTATTGTGTTGAGCACTGTTCAACCATAATATTTGCACAGTTTTTACACTGCCTTCTATGTAGAATTTTAACAGTTTTTATAGGTTGTGTTCTTCTATACATTTTACTTATTGCGAGAATTTTGAATTGGATTTTTAAATTGTAAAATTTGCCTCGTGAAAATTTTTCCTTTGTGTAAATTTATGTGCATTTAAATAGATGTTTGTAACATAGTTCTTAAAAGAGGCATTACGTATAGTCATTACGTAACGGAATCGGTATTTTCTGAACCCGTTAAGACCACTTTACATGGAGCAGAGCAGTCATCACAGTGCAACAGAACGTTACGACGGCGTCATACCCGCTACAACGATGTGACCCCAAAGTAACAACTTAGTTAATCGAAAAAAATCAAAAACAAAAGAATAGAATAAAAAAACTAAAGAGAGAAATCGACAAAAACTAAAAAGTAAAAGTTTTATTCAACACAAATTTGAAAAAATCAATGAGCTCTCATTCAAAATCTGAAACTAAAGAAGTGCCTAGTCTTTTGCTAAATAAGAAATTGTGAAAGAAAGCAAAAAAATTCTAGTTCCAGTCTTCCAAATTGAACCAAAAAACCTCACCTATTTGTCTTGTTTCGACTCCGATTTCAGCCTTTCAGGTACCGGATAGTTAGATCTTCATATCTTTTTTCCTTCCTTAGATTTTTTTTTCCTTTCTTCTTTAGATCCATAGATTATTACTACAAAACTTGTGATTTTAAAACAAATTTTCAGAGAGAAAAATTAAACCGGTTATTGAAACTTGAACCAGTGGAATTTTCAAACTTGAAAATGAATATAAGGGTCGGTGGACAAAGCGTCTAGAAGAAAGAAGAAAGAAGAAAGCATTGAATGATTATTGCAATGGGTTCCTTAGGTGGTGATTTCCTTGGGTGACACTCAGTAGTCGACAGACTCTATTTGGTAAGCTAATATTATATAGATACGGATTGTTATGTATATATAATGTTGATAGGTTATATTTTTAAAATATAAATATATTAAGATGTTGTTAGACTTTTACCTATGGTTAAAAAAATAAAAATAAAAATCAAGTATTAGTATAAAAGTGATACGTATCAAAATTTGATTAAAAAATTAATAAAAATTAAAAATTTTCAATATTTTCTTGAAATATAAACACTCCTTAAATTATATTTAATTATAATTAAATATTAGAATAAAAATTTTCCATTAAGATATTATACAATTTATGTTACTTATGTTAAAAATTATTAACTAAGCATCACTATTACACCATAACACATGAACAAAAATTTAGTTGTACTGAAAATCATATCAAATAAATAAAATTATTATATTAATAAAATATATAATTTATATTAACAATATCAAGTAATATTAATTAGTCATTGGATATTAAAAATTATTAATGAAGTATAATTGTTATACTATAACATAATAATAAAAATGTTAAATTTTATAATAAATTTTTATACCATAACATAATAATAATAATAATAATATTAGCTATACTAAAAGTTATATTAAATTGCTTACCACAAGAAAGTTACATTAAATTAGAGGTTTAGTAAATTTAATTTAATATAATTTATAATATTATATTATTTAATTTCTTTTAGTTATATTATATTAAACATTACAACGTATTAACAAAAATATTGATTAAATCTTATAATATTAGTATTGTATTAATATAATTAAATTTAATTATTGTAATAAAATATTAGCTATAAAAAATATAATAACAAATGCTTAAATTTTATATTTTGATGATACAAAATAATTAAATAATATAATATTAAATTTTATTTTGTAGGATACCGATGCCATGTCAATCAAATATTAGGGGTGATGGCAGTGGTGCTATTCTTAGTGGTAGTGGTGGTGATGATGACATTTCTAGAATTAATCCTAGTGATGATATTGGTTGGAGGTATGCAACACCTGTTGGCATTAGACATGATGCGAAATGGAAATTTGGTGGGAAACTTATTATAGGTGGCGTTACATATGTGAAAGAACATTTGGCAGCAAAAAAAGAAAATATGGCATTGTGTGAGAGTGTGTCTAAAGAAGAGAGAGTACAAATGATGAAACATTTAAAAGATGTTGCACGAAAAAAGAATGATGAGGAAAAAAGAAAAGATAAACTAGAAACACAATTGAGGAATGAAAGTCGTAGTTTAATTTGGGAGAATATGAGGATTTTGATGCTGATCGTGACCCAAAACTGGCGTATGCAAAATATAAAAGTCGACAAGATCATCAGGATTGGATAAAAAGAATGAGAGGTACGGGTAGTAGTGATAACGGGGGGTGAAATTAGACGTGGATTGACTCAGGGAATAAGTGTGCATGATGTTGCTGGTAGACAGATGAATTAGATTACTCATGAGTCAACTGAAGTTAAGTTCGAAGGAATGGATATTCTACTCTAAAAAAGTAAAAGCTCAAAACAACTCAAGCTGAATTTTAAGGGGTTAAAAATAACAAGAGAAAAGTTGGGTAAAGCAATGTCCAAATTTATGTTTTTTTAATAATATCCCCTTTTGGGCTATAGAGTCCGAATATGCTTAGGCTATGTTCGATATAGTAGCAGAGTTAGGAAAAGGGGAGAAGGTTCCCACTATATATAAGATTTCAGAGGTGTACCTGCCGAAGGAGTATGAGGAGCTCGAACAATGGGTACGCTCATTTGAACAATGGGTACGCTCACGTGATCACATAATTTGTGAGATCCCATATCGGTTGGAGAGGGAAACGAAGCATGCCGTATAAGAGGATGTTGATACCTCTCCACGTAGGACGCGTTTTGGGGCCTGTGATGGGATATTCCCGGGTCGCCAAGAACAAAACCGTGAGGGTAGTTAGCCCAAAGTGGACAATATCTTACGGCGGTGATTCGGAGACGTTACAGTGGTATCAGAGCCGGTTCCGAGTCGGTGTGCCAGCGAGGACGCTTGGCTCCCAAGGGGGTGGATTGTGAGATCCCACATCAGTTGGAGAGGGGAACGAAGCATGCCTTATAAGAGGATGTTGATACCTCTCCACGTAGGACGCGTTTTGGAGCCTGTGGTGGGATATTCCTGGGTCACCAAGAACAAAACCGTGAGGGTAGTTGGCCCAAAGCGGACAATATTTACGACGGTGATCCGGGGCGTTACATAATTAATTTTCTAGTGCATTGTAATAAAGGAATAATATTTCACAAGTCTATTGATGCATCACGTGTGAGCAATAGGATAGTAAAATACCATTTTGGGTTGTTAGGTTCTATGGTAAAGGAAATTGGTGAGTCTAATGTGGTCCAAGTTGTAACTGATAATAAGCTGTGGGCCACAAGTTGATGCGAAAAATGTGTCACTTATATTAGACTACGTGTGCTGCACATTGCATCGGTTTGATGCTAGATGATATTTTAAAAAAGAAAAGTGTAGCAAAAGTCTTGGATATATCAAAATCTATCACAACTTTTATTTATAATTATCCAACTATCTACCACATGAAGAAGTTCACTCGAGGAAGAGAATTGATTTGTCTTGCTATCACTAGATTTGTAACAAATTTCATGGTATAAGGAGAATTTGAGAAATATGTTTACATTAGAGGAGTGGAGAAGATCAAAATAGGAGAGGTGAAGAAGTGGTCCAGAGGTTGAAGTGAAACAAGTAATTTTAGATTCTGAGTTTGGAAAAAATCCAATGATATAATTAAAGTATTTGAACCCCTTGTTAAGGTACCAAGGTTAGTGGATGGTGATGAAAAAGCTACCATGGGTTTCATATACAAGGCAATAGATAGAGCGAAATTGGCAATTAAAGATAATTGTCCCTACTTTCAAGAATATTGGAAGACAATTGATAGTCGTTGGGCTTTGCAGTTACTTCATGACTTGCATATAGCTGGTTTATTTTTTTTATAAGTCTTTTTTTTCCTTAAATCACATGTTCTTCATTTATTTTCTTATATTCACATTTTTTTTTACATGTATATCCATGGTAAGATATTTCTTTAATCCTAAATTTCAATATGAGACTCAATATTCTCCTAGTGTTTTAACAAGTGTTAAATGGAACGGAAAATGTAATCACAAATTAAGAACCAGCATTAGATAATCAAATTTTGGCCATGAATCAGGTGAGATAAACAGAACTCGTTTGGTCAACCTATGGCTCAAAGATCAGTAATGAGAACTAAACCAAGTAAACACTTTTTAAATTTTACTTGCCACTATTTTAATATATTTGATATATTTGTTGTTATACTTTTATCTCACACTAATTTAAACTTATTTATATATTACAACAGAGCGGTGGATTCTTCACGGTTTTAGTGCTCCTAAGTTATAGCGTATAACTGATAAAGTTTTGAGTCAAACAATGTCTTCCTCAAATTGTGAAAAGATTTTGGAATAAATTTAGCCTAATCCACAGTAAATAAAAGAATAGGTTAAAGTATATCTAACATCATAAATTGGTTTTTGTTCATTGCAATATGAGGTTGAGGATAAAGCATAAGATGAGGATAAGCTAATTAAAAATTGATGCCAACTTCAACCCGATCAATCTGGATTATATTTTTGTGGAAGATGACCCACTGAATCAATGGTTAGAAGAGAAAGAGGATCACTTGTTAGACACAGACGAAGATTTTTAGTTAAGAATAATACATCAACTTATTGATAGTGGTGAGGTCGACCTCCCATCAAATGGTCTTAGTGATGAAGACGGTGGCTTGAGCCTTCCTAGTGGTGATAGTGGTAGTGATGTGGTGGTGATGATGATGGTGGTGATGGTGCTGGTGATCCTACGATTCCAGAACAATATAGAGGAGAAAGAGGACTGTATAGTTTTAGGGATGATGAAGAGGTAGGAGACCTGTACCAATGTCTCCATAGCATCCATTTCTTACGGACAAGTCTTAGAAAATAAGAGAACGATCAAAAAGTAAAGGAATACAACAACATAAGTCAGAGAGTTCTTCTAATGAAATTTTTTTTAAAGTTTTGGAGGGGTTTTACTGGGTGAATCTTCACAAGGTAGTGGTGGTGAGTCTTCATATAATTCATTAGATCCATATAATACTTTTGACCCTTATGGCAACCCTCTTATCAATACCCTCAAATCCCCCTTGATATACCTCTCAGTAGTCTTCTCAATATCTCTATCCTCCTGGTGATTATCACTTTTACAATGACAATACCACGTCTCATAGCACGAGATGGGATGATGATTCTCAAAAAGTGATTGAGCCTGCATGACATTCATTTTGGTGGTGACTTTTATGGTTACATCACTTGTTTCATCTAATTTATTGAGTCTTATTATTCTAACTTAATTTTTTGTTTAGTTTTTATAAGAATGGACTATATTATTGTTTTGTTTCTATGATTACTTATTTATTAACAGATGGATTATTTTCTTTTATGCTGAGATATTATTTTACTTTAGTAATTGAACATTTATTATTGTGTTAATTATTATATAAGTAACAGTTTAATATATATATATGTTGTGTGTTTGTGTGTGAGCTTATTTCATGTAATGTCTAAAAAAAAAAAGTAATATTTATATATGACATTATTGATTAATATAAAACCATTAAACAACACTAATAATTTATATTTATACATTTTAATTATTAAAACATCAAAAAACTGCTCAGTTTAGGTAATGTGAATTTGAAAAAAAAAAATCATGCTTTTGGTTTCGTTTTCTATTCATAACATCTATTACATCCCACATCTGCGCTACCACGACTGTTACTATTATTGTTACGATACTCGTAACCGTTTTTTAAAGCCATGGTTTATAAAGTATTTATATTAATTGAGCTTAAGTTGTTACATATAATCTATTTAATTGCACCTTTCCCCAGCACATAATTGATTTAAAAACTGTGTTTTTGTATAGATTTCATCCCCACTGCTCAGTTATGGAACTTTTGTTGATTTTTGTTACGATAAAAAGTAATTTAAGATGTATTGAGGATGCAAAGGAAAAGAGGTTGAACTCTCATTAGAATTCAGTACAGTAAGACTAAATCATCAGTCTGGGAAATCTGGAAGCAAGAAAGTTCATTCAAATGTGAGGATGACTCATTCTAATACTGTTAGAGAATGCAGAGGGATATTATATATTCGAATACACTTTCAAAGCATCCAAATGAGGGAGAACATATCAGTAACAGATTCCACGTGACTGCAACTCCCCATATTACGTGATCCTGAAATGAGAGGATGGCAAATCTTCAATTAAGGGGGGAGTTGTCTCACAGAATGAGGCTTTTTCTGGAAGGAATGAGTGGAAAAAGTAGTGGAGTAGGTCTCACGTATACAAAAAGGGGATACGAATGAAGATATGGAAGGATTGAAAATACACATTCAGATAAATACAAACCACCATTAGAGATTTGGACAAAATTAATTTTCTTTTAGAAAGAGTTTTTGATAGAGAGGTAGCTTGAAGTTTTTTCTATTCCGTTTTCAATTTAGGGTTTTCTGATTTTAATTTCTGCACTCCATTTCTAAGAACTGTAATCAGATTTGAGTTTGCAATCAATTTTAATTTCAGATTTTCATTTCAGAAGTTAATGTTTAGCAATTCATCTTCCATTTTGTTATGAGTTTACTAAGAATGGGCAGCTGAAATCTTCTTGGGCCAAGGCAATGATAGTGTCCCTTTCGATGAATCTTAAGATGCTGCACTTCATGTATATACTCTGAGTTCTTCAATTGCCAATGCAATTTGTTTCCAATTGCTTTATGAATCATTAAATCATGGTTCGATTGACAATGATTTGTATATTTTATCGAGTAGTTCATATGAATTTCTTAACTTAGAACTCTCATGGCAAATCTGTATGTGGGTTGCTAGAGTTAGAATTTATATTGTTCTAAAGATAGATTATGCACATCAATTGTTTGATCCATGGCTTGTTTCAATTGAACGTAATTTTCTTTCAAAAATCAAAACAAGTTGAATTGGTGATTCTCAAACTCTAAGCATCTGAGATGATTCGGATTGGAACTGAACTTGTTTTCTTAACTTTTTAATATCAAATTTTAGTTATGTTTAATCATATTTCCAAAACCATCAACATTGCCAAATCAGATTTTCATTTTGCTTTGAAATTTATATGAGCCATGTTTTTTGCCACTTCAATCCATTAGAATCAACCACTCGTTTGCACCTTGGGTCCCTGTGGAAATTGACCTAGTGCTTACCAGTTTATTGTGCTATAACCACACCTTACACTTGGGGGAAGTTTGTTTCAATAACCTTAACTCAAATCATTTAATCTAAATTTATATTAAAGAGTAAGGTAATTGAACAACGACAAGCACAATTTTGGCACTGTTACCGGGGATCTTCGAGAAGCAATGATGTCTTGAATCTGTGGGTTGCTTGGATACAAGATTCACCACCATCATCAACAATAGAGTTGCTTAACTTGTTGGGTAATTTTGTTCCATTTCTTTTCATTATTTTAAGTAGTAGTTATAAATTTTAGAACAAAATTTCTGCACTTGAATTCTGGACTGTAGCATCTGAATTTTTACATTCGAATTTGTTTCGCTGCATCTGATATTAAAAAGAATCGCTGCACCTGATCTTTGAATTACTGCATTTTGTTGTTGCATTCTATTAGAAGAAAGTATGACTAAATTCTGTGTGAATCGGTGGATAAAATTTTGAAGTTGTGAGGTTACAGTTGATTTGAATCTGAATTTTTGTGCATGTTGTTAAGGTCTGGTAGAATTTTTGGAATTAATTCTGAGTTGCTTACTCAATCATCTTTTCCTGAATTGCTTGAATTTGCATCATCAAATGCATATTCTGAACCTTCGGTTGCACAGATGGACCCACCTTTACCACCACCACCTATTTTACCGAAAGGAAATGTTCAAGGAAAGAATGCTCAACATGATCAAAACGTCCTTAGACCTCTCCGTGAATACCTTCATCCAGCTAGGCAAACAACACCTCTTGTATTACACTTCCACCCGGACATCAGAATTTTAATTTTAAACTTGGTACAATTTAGCTCTTACCCACCTTTCATGGCATGAACTCAGAAAATCCGTACGTGCATATTAAGGAATTTGAGGATGTTTGTACAACTTGCATGGATAGGAATACTAATGAGGATTTGGTTCGTCTTAAGTTGTTTCCATTCTCATTGAAAAATAAAACAAAAATGTGGTTGATTTCACTTGAGCCTAGATCAATAATGATTGGACTTAAATTGTTACATATTTTTCTATGTAATTACACCTTTTTATAGCATATGAATGATGCAAATTTGTGTTTTATGCAAAACTCATCCTCATTACACCAATTTGGAGTATGTGTTGATTTTATGCACAATGAAAGTAATTTGAGCTGCATTAAGAGACAAGAAGAAATAATGAATACATTAAAGAGCATACAACAACTGATCAATTCCAGTTAATTCAAAATCGTCATTCTGGGAGTTCTGGAAGAAGGAAAGTGCATTTAAATATGAAGATGGCTCATTCGAATACTCTTGAAGGACTTTGATGTTTGCTTAGGGAATTTGGAGAAAGTCTTGTCTAGATGTGAGGAAAAGAACTTGGTCTTAAATTGGGAGAAATGGCACTTTATGGTGACCTAGGGCATAGTTTTTGGCTACATAGTGTCTGCTAAAGAGATAGAGGCAGTCAAAGCCAAAGTGGAAATAATTCAAAACCTACCCACCCTTAGATGTGTTAAGGATGTCAGATTATTCTTGGGCCATGCAGGTTTCTATAGGAGGTTCATTGCATCTTTTAGTGCCATAGCTAGACCTCTATGTAATATGTTATCTCAGGATGTTCCTTTTGATAAGACACTAGAGTATCAGGCCTAATTTGATAGACTTAAGGGCTTACTCACTTCAGCTCGCATATTGCAAGCACCTGATCGGACCTTGTCTTTTGAGCTAATGTGTGATGCTAGTGATTGTGCTATTGGTGCAGTCTTAGGTCAAAGGAAGGAAATGAAACCACATGTGTTGTATTATGCTAGTAAGACTCTTAGTGATGCACAAAAGAATTACACAACCACTGAGAAAGAGCTTCTAGCAATAGTTTATGCTTTGGACAAATTTAGTCATATCTTGTGTGTTCCTATGTCATTGTATACACTGACCATGCTGCATTGAAATATCTTATGACCAAATCTGATGCCAAGCCTAGACACATTAGGTAGATTTTTTTACTTCAGGAATTTGATTTAGAGATCAAAGATAAGAAAGGGGTTGAAAATATGGTAGCTGACTACCTCTCCAGGATTCCAAATCTGAACTTAGCTTCATTTGATCCTCCCATAAATGAGACCTTCCCTTATGAACAGTTGTTTCATGTAGACTTATCTGAGGTACCTTGGTTTGTAGATATAGCAAATTACTTGACTACAGGAGTGATACCTACCCACTGGACTAAGTTGGATAGGCAAAAATTCTTTAGGAATGTGAACCATTTCTTTTGGGATGATCTATACTTGTTCAAGTACTGTACAGATCAAGTTATTAGGAGATGCATTCTTGAGAGTGAGTACCACACTGTCATTAAATTCTGTCACACTCTAGCATGTGGAGGTCATTTTCTTCGAGGAAGATAGTGGCCAAGATTCTACAATGTGGACTCCACTGGCCCCACCATGTTTCAAGATGTGCATGCATTTTGTGTTGCATGTGATAGATGTCAGAGGCTTGGTAATCTTACTCGGAGGAATATGATGCTACTTCACCCCATTTATGTGCTTGAAATTTTTGATGGTTGGGGGATGGACTTTATGGGCCCATTTTGTGAATTCATTTGGTCATGAATACATCTTAGTTGCTGTTGATTATGTTTCAAAGTGGGTAGAGGCTGTCCCAACTAGGAGCAATGACCACATGGTAGTGATCAAATTTTTGAAAGAGAATATGTTCACTCAGTTTGGAATGTCTAAAGCTATGATAAATGATCGAGGGACACACTTTTGTAATAGGCATGTGGGGCTCTTGATGAAGAAGTATGGGGTAGTGCATAGAGTAGGAACATCTTATCATCCTCAAACAAGTGGACAAGCCGAGCTTGCTAATAGGGAGATTAAGAGGGTCATTGAAAAGACTGTGAATCCAAATAGAAAAGATTGGTCTTTGAAGCTAGTGGATGCGCTTTGGGCCTGTTGATCCAAGGTTCATAAACTTAGTTT
>QLOD02177143.1:0-11259 GCA_003260245.2 Sideroxylon spinosum
GGGAAGTGCTAGTCTGTATGCAACCTCGCCAATTCTTCCAATAATCTCGAATGGTCCGATATATCGCGGTGAAAGCTGTTCACGTTTCCCAAAATGAACTATACCCTACCTCGGTGATACTCTCAAAAATACAAAATCATCGACCTGAAACTCCAACGGTCATCTACGTTTTTCTGCATAACTTTTCTGTCTACTCTGGGCCGTCAAAAGTTTCTGTCAAATCACTTGAATCTTTTCCGATGCCTGCCTTATCAAGTCAGGACCAATCATCACTGGTTCTCCCACTTCAACCCAACACAAAGGAGATCTGCACCGTCGTCCATACAGAGCCTCATACGGAGCCATACCAATACTCGCCTGATAACTGTTACTGTACACAAACTCGATCATACCAATTTCCTCCTAAAGTCAACACACATGATCTAAGCATATCCTCCAAAATCTAAATCGTCCGCTCTGACCGTCCATCTGTCTGTGGATGAAACGCTGTGCTAAAACACAATTGGGTACCTAATGCCTACTGTAACCTTTGCCAAAATTGTACTATAAACACTGGGTCCCGATCCGACACAATCGATAAAGGTGTACCATGTAGCCAAATAATCTCACGAATGTATATTTGACATCGCTCCTCCATAGAATCTTTATTCCAAACAGGTATAAAATGAGCCGATTTAGTCAGTCGGTCCACAATTACCCAAATGGCATTATGCCTCTTACGAGTCCTCGGCAAACCCGTAACAAAATCCATAGTCACATGGTCCCACTTCCACTATGCCACTGGCAATGGCTGTAACAAACTAGCTGGCCTTTGGTGCTCGGCCTTAACCTGTTGATAAGTTAGGCAACGAGACAAAAATTCTGTCACATCACGCTTCATACCACTCCACCAGTATTGACATCCCAAATCTTTGTACATCTTTGTTCCACTAGGATGAACCGCAAACCTCGAGTGATGAAACTCCCGAAGTCCACCCACATCAGGCACAAAAATCTTATCTTTGAACTTCAAATATCCTTCTGCAGATAAGCTCCAACCTTCAGCTTCTTGTCCCGAGGACAAATAATACCGCATGTTCTAACAATATTGATCATTTTGTTGAGCTTCAATAACTCGTGTCAACAACATCGGTATTACTTGTAAACAATTTAAACTAGAATATACAGCGCCATCGTTATCATCATCATCATCCCACCAAAACTCAAAATCACCAATATCTTCCTGAAGATGCCACTGAGAACGAATCATCATGGCTGTTAAACTCCGTGACTTCCTGCTCAAAGCGTCAGCCACCACATTGGCCTTTCCCGAATGATACTGCAGATCAAAATCATAGTCTTCTAAATATCCCTTCCACCTCCTCTGTCTCATATTTAGATCACGCTGAGTGAACAAGTACTTTAAACTCTTGTGATCTGAATAGACATTAAATCTCTCACCATACAAATAATGCCGCCATATCTTTAAAGCAAAAACCACCGCTGCCAATTCCAAATCATGCATGGGATAATTCTTCTCATGCGGTCTCAATTGTCTTGACCCATACGCCACAACCTGATCATTTTGCACCAAAACACATCCTAGACCTTCTCGTGAAGCATCACAATACACTGAATATCCCACACCACGTTCAGGTATAATCAATACTGGAGCCTCAGTCAATCTCTGCTTTAACTCATTAAAAGCATCTTCACAGGCATCATCCCATTCAAATTTAATCCCCTTCCGAGTCAATCGAGTCAATGGGCCCGCTAACCGAGAGAAATCCTGAATGAAACGACGGTAATAACCAGCCAATCCTAAGAAACTACAGATCTCAAAAATAGACCTCGGTCGTGTCCAATCCAACACAGCTGAAACCTTAGAAGAATCCACCGTAATTCCCTAACTAGAAACCACATGACCCAAAAACTTCACCTCGGATAACCAAAATTCTCATCTACTGGCCTTAGCATACAATTTATGATCCCGAAGTGTCTGTAAAACTGTTCTTAAATGTTGTTCATGCTCATACTCATCACGAGAATAAATTAAAATATCATCAATGAACATCACCATAAACCAATCCAGGTAGGGTCGGAAAATCCAATTCATTAAATCCATAAACACTGCCGGAGTAATCGTTAACCCAATGGCATAACCACGAACTCAAAATGACCATACCGGGTACGGAATGCTGTCTTAGGAATATCTTCCTCCCGAATCCTCAACTGATGGTAACTCGATCGAAGGTCAATCTTAGAAAAACAAGTTGCTCCCCGTAACTGATCAAATTGATCATCAATTCTCCGCAATGGATACTTATTCTTAATAGCCAACGAATTCAACAATCGATAATCCACGCACAGCCATAAAGTCTTGTCCTTCTTCTTCGCAAAAACTACCGACGCTCCCCAAGGAGATGTGCTATGACGAATAAAACCTCGGGTATACAAGTCATTCAATTGGATTTTCAAGTCTTTCAATTCTGCCGGTGCCATACGATACAGCGCTACGGAAATAGGAGACACCCTAGGCACCAAATCCAAACAAAAGTCAATCTCCCTCCAAGGAGGTAACTCCAACAACTCTTCAGGAAACACATCCTCATACTCGCAAACAACTCTCGGGAGAAAATGTTTGGAGTCCTTCTCATTCAATCTCAAACTTGCCAATAAACCAGAAAATTTCCCCACGCACCTAGTGTCAAGTAACGGATAAGGCAATACTACTCTTGCCCCACCCCAAACCTTAATCACAGAGCCGTCAGGTAAAACAACCGTCACCAACTTACGGTAATAATCTATCGTCACTCGATAAGTAGACAGCCAATCCATTCCCACAATCACATCAAATTCCTTCATTTTTAGAACTCGTAAATCACTCCACAATGAAACATCGCCCAACTGTAAAATGCAATCTCTACAAATCCAATTCACCGATGAACTACTACCCATCGGAGAATCCATATATATAGGCTCTTCGAGCCTCTCCGGTGTCAAACCCAAGGTCTTTACATAAGCATGTGAAATGAATGAATGCGATGCTCCAGTATCAAATAAAACATGCACCCAAGTGCTAAACAAAAGAAATGTACCGTGTATCACTGAAGCATCTGGAGTCCCCTCTTGTTGTACGAGTGCATAAGCATGCCCTTGAATCATTCGACTCCCCGAGCTACCATCACCTCTACCTCTTCCCCGCTGGCCACTACCACCACCACCACCACGTGGTTGCTGAAATTGCTGCATCTGGTGTATGGGTTGTTGTAGCATAGGTGGTGTAGGTCTCACCGGGTACTGTTGAGTCTGATAGAAACCCACATGTGGTGTGCCTGGTTTAACACTTCCTTGTGACATCTCACCAAATGGGCAATTAGATTGCATGTGTCCTGGCTGATGACATTTATAACATATATTCTGTCTAAAACGATCCTAGTTTCTTTCCCTCTGTGGAGACTGAAATTGCTATCGTCGCTGCCTACCCGATGAACCAGAACCAGAACCAGAACCAGATCCAGAACCTGAACTGTTCCTCTGTTGATAAGGGAATTGCTGTCGTGCAAGAATCTCCTCCTTGAACTACTAACTCTTTCTTTACTCTTCCTCTACCTGGAGCTAGAACCATACTCTTGGTCACTCTCTGCCCTTGGACTTGTCCTTGGCCTCCACGAGCCCTGGACCTGTAATCCATAGTATCCCTCTCGACTGCCAAAGCTGCAGCCACCACATTAGCATACACCTCGTGTCTCATCCTAATAATCTGTCTTCTGATAGGGTCAATCAATCCCCATTCAAACTTTTTTGCTTTATCGACCTCGTCAAGCATATACTGTGGTACGAATCTGGCCAATTTCGTAAATTTTCTTTCATATTCTTGGACCGACATACTTCCCTGCTTTAGTTGAATAAACTCCTGAACTTTCATTTCCCTCATCACTGAAGGGAAAAATCTCTCCAAGAATGCTTCCTTAAACTGTTCCCAGGCCAAAGTGTGGATGTCCACTGTTCCTTGTATGACCTCCACCAGTGAACAGCACTTCCCTGAAATTATCGTGCTGTCACCCTAATCCTCACCTCATCTCCTTCTATTCCCAAAGTCTCCATCATCTCAAAAATTTCTTCTATCCATGACGCGGCTTCCATAGGTTCCCCTTCACCATTAAACTTAGGGGGATCATGTTTGTTAAACTCACTAATTATCCTCATAATAGGCACATTTCCCAGTGCAGGTGCTGCCTCCTCGGCTGGTGCAGAAGCTACAGCCGATCCACCCAGTCCTTGCATTTGGGCCCACTGAGCTGCTATGAATTGCACCATTTGTTCATAAGTTGGCTGCGGGAAGCCACCATCAGCCAAGGGTACCTCATGAAAATCTGCCTGCCCACTACCTTGGGCATTGGAACTTTGACTACCAGTCCGACCTCTTCCACGTCCAGCCATTCTACAAAATACAACTATAATCAATTCCAAAACCAACAATATAATATAAGAAATGATTAATGCTCAACGGAAAAGGATAGGTCTCACTACCCAAGACCCCAAAGTAATCGCAACCTAGTGCTCTCATACCATTCTATCAGCCCCTAACTTAATTGTCCGGGACAGACGGCATGAGATTATGGGGACTAATTTAGAATAATCACAATTTACCGAAAATAACTAATACGGTCCCTCATTCCCATATTAAATAAATAAAAGTTAGAAATTACAACTTCAAAAATAATATTGTCCGTACCCACACTCGGGTCGCACAAATACAAATATAATATTCAATACAACTAAGGTAATAAAGCAAGTCAATCCGTCGCTCTCAACTCAGCCCCGGGTGGCCACGCCTTAGCCTCGACGGATCCCCTGAAATATAGATGGGATGAGCGAACTTGCCCAGTAGGTAGGATTGTGCTAGTGTGTATGAATGAGTAATAATACACAACATATAATAACACCCATCACAATTTCCACACAATATAATATATCAATGCACGTAACATGTAATGCAATGATCCATGCATTCTCTAATCTCCATCTACCCCAAATTTTATCCTAGGACGGGTGACACTTAGCACACAGCACGGGATCACCAACCGAACCGGTGTCGTACAGCACCGGGGGTAACACTTAGCACACAGCACGGGGTCACCAACCGAATCGGAGTCACACAGCACCGGGAATCTCATAGTACCGGAGTCACATAGCACCGGGAATCACATAGTACCGGAGTCACACAACACTGGAATCACATAATGCCGGAGTCACATAGCGTCGGAATCACATTTAACATCCTAACTCCTCGTGCCTCAGCACGTTAGTAACATTTTTATGACACCTTCGGCCAATCAATAAAAACATCTCTTACCAGATGTTACCACCGCAGCCTAATGCACATGCTATACTTAATCACGCACAACAATCTATTTTATTATTCATAACATTAAATAAAGCATGCTAAATCGCATCACAAAGCATGTTTCACACTATACAAATTCACACAGTAATTCATAACCACAATTGTCACAACAAAACAATGCATGCTTTAAATTTCCAAACTATTCAGGGCTATTTCATAATTTTTCAAAACTTTAGGGGTCATTTCGTAATTATCTAAAATTTTAGGGGTCAGAGCGTAATTATGTAAAACCTTTGGAGTCCCCTACGTAAATATCAAAACTAATTTCCATGGATTTTTCCACTAAGTTTCCTGCAAGCTACTCTCAGCCATGGTCCAAGTTTCGGACAGAATTTCTACTGTCAGTCAAATTTTTACTAATCTAGTACAAAGTAAACTTATAAAAATTCACAGAAAAATATCTACACCTTGCTTGTGTAATTTTCGTAGTTCAAAAGTATATAAAATTATACATATCACATATATATACACACAACCGTATATATATACAACTTTCACAAAATTTCACCAAATCAAGCAATTATATATATCAAAATACTCCCTACGACGTCTAGAACTCGAATCTAAGTCCCACCTACCTCAGATCTGAGTAGAAAAGGAGAAATGAGCAAGTTTCTATTTTTGCCTCAAAACTTCCAACTTCGATTTCTTCCACCTCGAGCAAAATCTCGTAAAACGGACAGCGCCACAGTGTTCCCAGCGTCGAAAACTACTTGGGTCAAGTTTCTCCCGGCCCGAACCCCTCTCTCTCTCTTTTTTCTCTCTCTTCTCTTTTCTCTCTCTCTCTCTCTTTTTTCTCTCTCTTCTCTTCTCTCTCTCTCTCTCTCTCTCTCTCTCTCTCTCGCGGTCACTACCGAAAAATGGCTTTCAAAGCCACGGTCAAGGAGAAGAAAAAGAAAGAAAAGAAAAAAAGGAAAAAAAAAGAGAAAAAGAAAAAGAAAAGGAAAGGAAAGAAAAGAAAATGCCACCCAATACCATTTTGATGTCAAATTTGACCCAGAAAATATAATAGATTAACCCAACATTAAATAAAATATTTTATTGGCCCAAAATAATACATAATTGGCCAAAATTAAATACCGGATTTCACAGTAGTAGGTGAAGATTTGCATGAAAGAAATTTTCCCACAACAGAACCTCCCATATTTTTAGCAATCACAAAAGAAAAATTCCCACTACCAGTTATGTTCTGCACCATTTTAATAGCCCCTAAATTTTCTTCCTACAGTCTTCCTAGGCCAAAAGCCTTGGTTAAATTTTCAAGATAAGACATTCTCATAGAGAACCTTATTTTTTCTTTCAAAACAGTCATAAAAATGCTCAACTTATGTTGTTCGCTCAACCCTTTAATATTGTTTGCAATTGCTTCAAACTGGGTTTTATATTCTTCCACAACTAAGGACTGTTTAAGCCTAATTAATTGATCTAAGGGATCCTCATAAGCACATTCACCAAACCTGATTTCAAAGTGTCAGAAAATGAATCCCAAGAGATTTTTAAATCATCCTTCATCATTTTTTAGAACCAAATTAGAGATTTGCCCTCCATATGAAGAGATGCAATATCTAATTTCTTATCTTCATATATATCATAGTTTTTTAAAAATTGATTGGCTTTGTAAATCCACTCCGAGGGGTTTTCACCATTAAAAACTGAAAACTTCAGCTTTAAGGATTTTACCTGCATTCCTTTGACATAACGTGTACTTTGCTCTTCCTACCTCCCTTCTTGCCTATCATTTTCTCCCACAGTAGGTCTATTATTGTGTGAAGACCCAACTCCCAGCTCTTGTTCAACATAGCCCCTTTCCTGGGACTTGAATTGCTGAGATAAATTCTTTATTTCTTGACTGATCTGGTTCATGTTCTTGTTTTTTTCTTCAAGAATCTTGAATATCTAATTAACCTGATTTTACAAGTTCTATTAGTTTTCTTGTACCTGCATCTCTGACTTTGCTTTTGCCATTGCTTTCTCAAGGATCAGTGGCTCTGATACCACTTGGAATATGCTTCTCAAACTTCTGGAATTTCCCTTACGTATGGTGAATGGAGGTTGAAGATGATGGATGATTTTGGGATGTTTTGGAGGACTCCCGAGCCTCATAAGAACAATTTGCTCTGGAAAATTTCTTCATTCCCTTGTAACAGATTATATTATGTCTTTATAAGTAGCCATGTAACTAACAACTAACCTGGGATTAACCTAATCATGGTTATCTCTGACTATAGTAAAGGACCTAACTAACAAACTAACTTTCAGCTGTGTTTTAGAACTGAACAGGCCCAATGATGATAGCCCATTTACTAAAGAATGGCCTTTTCAATCCTTAACCACTCTTCTAGCCCAATTATTTTTATTACAATTATTTAGGTTTAGATAACCCAACCTAATTTAAAATGGTTTCATCCCATTTTTACCCACTAACCCGATCACTGCACCGACCTGATTGATGTATGTCTTCTTCTAGAAGATACCAGGTGTCTTTTCTCCATTTTTCAACTACCTCTACTTTTCACCTACCTCCCCCAATGTTTCTCCAATTTGAGCTGTTGATTGTAATACATCCAGAGGGGCAGGATTGAGACTACAGAGGAATTGATCTGATCTGTTCCTTTTGTGTACATCACTGGTTGATTTGAGGGTAAAATTGACACGCTTTCCACATTCCCTAATTATTATGCCTGAGCTGGTCCTTTCATCTATATCACTCTCTCTCTTGCTTCTCATTTTGGTATTTTCTTCTTTTGTCACTTTTCTTTTCAATACAATCTTAGGTGCATGACACACTCTTTCCAATTTATTTTTAATAATTATCATAAAAGAAAAAATAAATTATGATGCTTTAATTTGGAAGGTTTAACTTCCTACAAATCATAGTTTGACAAAATTTAAGTTAGCAGTTTTGATATGTATATAATCTCCATCCTTGAACTATAGTGAAATTTAAAATGGTTAAACTTTTTCTTGAGATAGATGAAAGTGGAATCCAATAAATAAGGATTAGGGCAAATAACACATGCAACCCTTCAACTACGACTCAATATTACTTAACCTCCCTCATCTAAAAAAAATAACATTTACACCCCCAACTATGAAATGGATTGACAAGGTTAACACCGTTAGTCAAGATGATAAAAAGACATTTTTAACATCACTTAATTAGCAGAAAATCAAGTAAAATTAGAGGTGTCATTGTAATGTTTAATGACATTTAGCTTACCTAAACTTTGTTAAATGTACATGTGAGGCACATGTAATTTACCAAATATATATTTATATATAATGGAATTTGTAAAATTGTCTATACATGTTCATTTTTTTTATAAAATAATAAAACAAAATAATTGTTGTAAAATATTGATTAATTTTTTCTCATCTTTATAATTGAACAAAAATTTGAATTAAATTTAATTTTTTAATTTATCTTTATTTAAATTTTTTTCTCAAAAAATTTAAAATTCAAAAACACACTACAAAATAAAAATTAATAAACAAATTCATTAATTTTAAATTTAAAAAATAATAGAGTAAAGAGAAATGGATGTAGGGACGCATAGAGTATTTCTTGGTTCAAAATAGAGATGTTAATGGGATGGGGTCAATCCTAATCTCTTTTTCGTTAAGTAATTTTCTTCTTTTATTGCTATGATGCTCTGTGACCGGTATTTTGTTAGGCGATCATCTTGCTTTCAAAATGACAATGGGACAGATAAAGTAGTAATCTTACCCTAATTAAACGAGAATAAAGCTAAAAATCAAAATCTCAAAAGATTTGGGACTAGATTGAAGATAGGTACAATTGTCTGATCCTATCTAATTAGGTTTAAAATTACAAAAATAATTTTATTAATCTCACCTTATATGTTAAAAAATTAAATATTTTGTATTGAAATGTCAGTTAAAAATTAAAAAAATATATATACTAATAAGAAATATCTTTATTTTTTGATAATTAAGTGAGGCTAAAAGTATTTTTTTATCCTCTTATCAATTCTTTTCATAGTTTGGGGGTATAAGTGTTACAATTTTTAGATGAGAGGCTTAAGTGATACGGAGTTATAGTTAAAGAGGTGTAAGTGTAATTTGTCCAAAGACTAACCGAGTAGTTAAAAATATAAAAATAATCTCAATCTTTAAATAAAATAAAAAATAATTCTTAACTATTGAATTTTAATTTGTTAGAGAAATAATTTCAAAAATTGTCTCATTTCATTATATAGATTTAAATTGTTAATTGAATATTTGTAGGACAATTTCGTAGAGTGTTTAGTTGAAAAAACTTGACTAAAAAGAACGAATTTTATGTAACTTTGATAACTTTTGGTATTTATTTTTCTACTAAATGGCACAAGGTTTTTTGAATAGCAAATTTTGAAACGTTTTGACTTAATCTGATTTGTTAATTTACGGGGTGTCGACTTTCTATTAAATAAAAAGCAAATGTCAATTCCATTAAAGGAGATGAGCTGAATTCCGAAATTCTGTTTCTTGTTCTCAAATTTAGAAGTTCACAAAAAAAAAAAAAAAAAAAAAAGAGAGAGAGAGAGAAAAAAAAAGGGAAAATTAGATTCTGTACGTATATTAACGTGGGTCTAATTTTTACTTTTATATTTTTTGTTCTAGAGAATATAAGACGCTAAAAAAAGTTGATGCATATACCCTTATGGTCCAAGGAACCTCGCAAATACATACATCTATACATTAATACATCCACCATAGAAGAATTACAATTCTGTTCTACTAGTTATCTATCTTTGTGATTGAAATCGAGCATTTACACAATATCACACGGGAGCATTTACACAATATCACACAGGAGTTATCGCCACACTACTAAACATAAAGAGGCCCACAAGTACAACAATTAATAACCAACGATGTAATCAATTGGAAACTTCTATGATACCAAAATCAATAAATCTAACCACCTTACCATATAGAGCTTTTTGTCTTTATATCACCAAAATAAATCAAATTTCATAAACATAATAATACCAAGTTAATGGCATCAATAGAATACCATCCATATCTGTTGACCACCATATTCAAAAACAAAAATAACAGCAATCACCATCACCATTAATATTGTATATATATCCTTCAATTTTAATGGAAAAGTCAAATCATTTTCTCAACCTTTATTTCTCTTAAAATTTTTATGATGTGTTTACCAAAAGCTCCTTTGAATTTAATCCAAAAATAATTATTATACAACTTATCCATTGCTAACTAATAAAATTTTCTTAATAACGAGTGTGTTTAGTTAAAGCATAGGGTGAATGTAAGGGTTTAATTTTTTTCGTCCATTGATATAGCTACGATGGTGAGAAACTGGTCAGCACTCGTGCTACTAACGGGCAACATTGTCCAATTGTATAGCGATGATTAGTAGGTAGCTTGACTTTAATGTCACCACTAGAAATTGACTAATAGAAGACCAGAATAACGCTTGACAGCTTTGTGATAGTCGAAGAAAACCTTTTAAATGACTCTCTCTCTCTCTCTCTCTCTCTGTGATCTTTCTTCGCTCTACCTGAGCTACCTCCGCCCAACGCCACCACTTGAGCTGCTACTGCTGCTCGCCACCTACTCTGCCCCCACTATTTCTAGGTATCCCTCTCTCTCTCTTCTCTATTTCACTCCTCTATTTATCATTCTCTCTCTCTCCCACCCTATTTCTCTCTCTTTCAAGTTCTCACTCTTTTTATTTTTGTATGTTGTGGATACTTTCTCATTTACCAGCTAGGTTCTCATTCCCTCATTGTTACGCTGTGAGTATTTTTTGGGTTTTCATATTTTATTGGATTTGTGTATATTTGGATATTTATGGGAATTGTTATTGGATTTGTATTTTCTTGATTAATTTAGAT
>QLOD02177244.1:0-11248 GCA_003260245.2 Sideroxylon spinosum
GAGAAGTGACTATAGGTAGAGCTAGAATCGCCATGGGCGCAGAGGAAGTGGAGGTGAGCCAACACCACCCAACCTTAGCCAGTGACCCTAATCTTGGCGGGTGTGCATTGGGTCTCTCCTTGCTACACGATGATATTATTAGCCGGTGCATAATAAATTATTGAAAAATTCAAAAAAATTTATAAAATAATTTATTTTTTATTTTATTACATATATTTTGAATCTTATTTTCTATCTTATTTTATTTTACTTCTTATGACATCAAACATATGGTGGGGGTCTGTTTTGAGTTACAACAAAAAATAAGAAGTTAAAAATTTTGATAAAATACAAAAATTATATCAATACCTACATAAGTATATAGAGATATCTACCGTTTAATATTATTTATTAATAAATCATAACTATGTAATATTTTATTATACATTTGAATAAAAATAATTGATATTATCAAATCGTTTGCGTAATATAGTAGCCCATTTTAAATGTATAAGTTTCTAAAATAAATTTAACAGCATATTTTCAATTACTCATTTGAACATTATTAGACTTAAAAAGATGTTTTAATACCATCTTGAATATTTTATGAAAAGACGAATGAGATACACAATATAAATATTCTCGTAAAAATTCTTTTTTCAATTTATAGTAGAAATTAAATTTTAATAATATTTGTAACGAAATGGAATGTCAATTTAATAATAAAATAGATTAGGGTTTCTCTGTATTTTACTTAATGTTGTAAATTGGTAATTTTAGAAATTAATTAAGGGGATAATTGTTGAGAGAGTAATTGTTAAGAGATGGTAAAGTTTAATGTTTGGTTGTCTAGTATTTAATGTTTTTTTTAAACCTAAGATATAAAAATGAGAACAAAAATAGTTTTAAAAATAAAATAATCATTTTTAGCCGAATTCCAATATAGTCAATCTTTATTTATCTGATAGAAACACGTTGACCAATATTTTTCAACCGTTTGAAAATCTCAAAATGTTGACGAATATTTTTCAATCATTTGAAAATGTGAGTCTGGCAAAAAATAGGACACATGTAAATGGTAATTTGTTACTTAGAGTGAGCTAAAATTTTCTTAACCGACAATAGATATTTAATGAATATTCTTAACATTTTATAAATTCTAGAATGTGAATACAAGTTAAAAGACAAGTTGGGTTCAAACATAAAACGATCAGTTTTTAGTCCAAATATTTATCAAGCCAAATTCGCTTAGTTAATGAAAATCACATGGATTAATATTTTTCAACTTTTTGGAAATATCACAATGTGAATTTAAGTGGAAAATAGGTCAAATAATAAAATGGCTGTTTATTGTTTGTCAAAGCCACTTTAACAACTCTAATCAGGTTCTTTAATATAATTATAAATGAATTTTTTTACCGTAATATCGAATGTATAAAGAGAAAATATTAAAATAAAATCAAACTAAAAACTTTTTAAGAATCTAGGATAAGAACTAGTATTGACATTTTTTTTTAAAGGAAATAAAAATAATCAGGAGAATAAGACACAGTTACTATTATCGAATTTTATGTATTGTAAATTCTCTATCTATCATAAAATCAAGTACATATGATAACAAATGATGAATAAATTACAAATTACAAAATAATAAAGGTAAGTATTTAAATCAATAATTTTTTATAAAATAGTAGAAATTAATATTTAAATTTATCAATTATTGAGTATATAAATCAATAAATTCATTAACGAATAAGTACTTAAACTTGTAGATAGTTGATAAGTATTTGAATTTATACATAGTTAAAGCTAGATTTTATCTGTAGATTTTAAAATTTGTGTTTACTTATAACATTATAAAAGAAAAAACTGCAACACAAAATGATATTCATAATGTTAATATTTATTTTGTAATTTATATTTTTTAAGTTCTTTTTTGTAATAAAATAAAATTTCTATATTGCAATTTTTAACTTCTATAAAAGATATTTTAAAATTAAACATTTCATAAAACACTGTTTTTAAATAGCATTTACTTGTATATTTACAACGGGAAATATAAATAAAATAATATTCATAATGTTAATACATATATGTCATATAATAATATTTTTCATTTTAATAAAATTGTGCCATGAAATTTGTGAGTCTATTTTTTTACTTACTTTAGTATTCTTTGTCATTGTGAGTATGTTATTAGCTTTTTAGTTTCATTATTGTGACTATGTTATTACCTTCCTGTTAAAATGAGTCAAATTTTGAGTGTGGCATGAGTTAAGACGTAAAAATTCTAAGCTCGTACAATGATTTATACCTAATTCTAAATAAGTGTGAAAATTCTATTCAACCGTATACAACCAAAAAAAAAAACTAACCATTATGATACTGTGAAATGCCACAAAATGGTAGGACCTGGCTAAGATGCCTTATCCATGAATTATCTGATGTGTCGCACACAATATTCTATACATTATTGGAAATATGGAATTAATAAATAGGTGAATGATAAATTATATCTCAAATATCACCCTTGATTTGGAAAGGAAAAGGCTAAGTGGAAAGTGTGACATTACTTGTCCCACGTTGGAAAAATGATAAAAGGTTTAGTGCTTTATATATAGTTACACTCTTGAGAAGTGATAATCAATAATTAGGAGCACTATGCCTCGCGCGCCTGCGCATGGGGGGCGCAAATCCAACGCCCCGACGGAGGTCCGACGAACTTTCGTCGTGTGCAAGCGCGCGACCTGCGGACACGAATGTAGGACCGAAAAGTGGGTCTCGCAAAGAACCCATTTTTAGCCTTTGTTTTAAATTTTTCCAACGGCTTACAGATTAAATACTTGTAACAGTTTTGTAATTATCAGAATTAAACTGATAATCAATACAGATTTAAACCTTGTAACTGGCAGGTTTATTATCTGTATAAAATTCCAAAACTACCCCCCTTCGTTTGCCTATAAAAACAGACTCCCTTTCTGTTTTGAAGACACCTCCGAAATTCTCTTCTTCTCCTCTCTCTGTTTCTCTGCATAATTTTCATAATAGTGTTCTGTTTGATTCAAGTTCGCTGAAAGTGTTAGAGTATTATGTATACTTCACCACTGTTTACCGTTGTATCCTGGGAGACAGACGTCCATACCAACCTTGATCACAGGTAGAGGGGACGAATCTGTTTTAAGGAAACTGTGTCAAGCACAGTCCTCGGTTTTTATTTTTTCTTTCTTTCCTTTCTTCTGATAATTTTTCTTTCCTTTCCTCTTTCTCCCTTTTTGCTTATATATATATATATATACTGTACTTATAATATCTATATTATTATAGTATTGTTATTATTTCTTTTGTACTGTTAAGATCAAATTATAATAACAAGTTTATTATAATTATTCTAACAGGTTCCAGTTTATAGTATTATATTTTGTTTACTGCTTAATGAAGAAATAAATTGTTCACTGAAGTCATTTTTTTTAATTCAATTTTAATACTGATTAATTTTTTGTCAACATTCTTAAAGCAGATTCGAACTTAAAAAAAAAAAAGGCTACTGGACATGATTTTGTTAATGTGCCTACTGGAAACGAGGCCAAAGGCTCTACATCTGCATCTACAGTCCAACTGCATGGACTAACTTTTGCGCCTACGGTTCCTGTGAACCACGGTGAGAAGTCTGAAAAGTTCAATGGTTTGAACTTTAAAAGATGGCAGCAAAAGATGCTGTTCTATCTGATCACCTTGAATCTTGCGAGATTCTTGACTGAGGATGCTCCTAAGCTATATGAGGAAGAAACAGATATGCAAGTCATCAACGTAGTTGATGCTTGGAAACATTCTGATTTCTTATGCAGAAATTATGTCATGAATGGTTTACATGACTCGTTGTACAATATTTATTGTGCAATGAAAACTCCAAAGGAGTTATGGGAATCCTTGGACTGCAAATATAAAACAGAGGATGCCGGAGCCAAGAAATTTGTGGTCGATAAATTCCTTGATTATAAGATGGTGGATTCCAAGACTGTGATCAGTTAAGTGCAAGAAATTCAAGTAGTCTTACATGAGATTCAGGCAGAGGGAATGATTTTGAGTGAAACCTTCTAAGTGGCTGCAATTATTGAGAAGCTACCACAAGGGTGGAAGGATTTCAAAAGCTACCTTAAACACAAGCGAAAGGAAATGAATTTGGAGGAACTTATTGTTAGACTTCGAATTGAAGAAGACAACAGAAGTTCTGAACATAGAGGGTTCAATCCTACTGTTGTAAAGGCAAATGTGGTAGAGCAAAGGCAAGGCTTCAAAAATAAGAAAATTGTCAAACCGAAGCTAGGCCCAAAATGAGGAGTCTCCAAGCCAGAGTTTCAAGGGAAATGCTTCAACTGTGGTAAGATAGGCCATAGATTTGCAGACTGCAGACTTCCAAAGAAGAATCACGAGGCAAATGTTATGAATGAAATTGCTCAAAATGTGTCAGACATAAACCACTCTGCAGTGGTTTCTGATGTGAACCTGCTTGGGTCCAACCCAAAGGAATGGTGGATAGACACTGGTGCCACTAGGCACGTATGCTCTAACAAGGACATGTTCACTACTTTCGAACCAATAAATGGGGAGAAAATTTTCATGGGAAACTCTGCTACTTCTACTATTGAAGAGCAAGGGAAGGTGCTGCTGAAGATGACTTCCGGGAAAGAGCTGACTCTGAATAATGTGCTGTATGTGCCAGAAATCCGCAAAAACCTCGTGTCCAGGTCACTACTAAACAAGCATGGATTTCCTATGGTTTTTGAGTCAGACAAAGTTATTTTGTCAAAGTATGGAATGTATGTGGGAAAGGGCTATGTAACTGATGGGCTTTTTAAGCTCAATGTAATGGCATTTATCAATAAGAATAATAAGTCATTTGTTTATTTGCTTGAGTCTTCCAATTTATGGCATGGTAGACTAGGACATGTCAATTTTGATACATTGCGTAGATTAATTAACTTAGATCACATACCCGTATTCTAGATTGATTTAAAACATAAATGTGAAATTTGTGTTGAGGCAAAATTAAAAAGGTCATCTTTTCAAACAATTGAAAGAAACAATGAATCCCTTGAATTAATTCATAGTGATATTTGTGATTTGAAATTCTTACAAACAAGAGATGGTAATAAATATTTTATCACTTTTGTTGATGATTGCACAAAATACTGCTATGTGTATTTGCTAAAAAGCAAAGATGAAGCTTTGGAGAAATTTGTTCTTTATAAGAATGAAGTTGAAAATTAGCTTGATAAAAAGATTAAAAGATTGAGAAGTGATAGTGGTGGCGAGTACGTAATACCAATTGGTGAATTCTGTTCACAACATGAAATTATACACAAAGTCACTGCACCTTATTCACCTCAATCAAATGGTGTTGCTGAACGTAAGAATCGCACATTAAAAAAAAATGATGAACGCGATGTTACTAAGTTCATGATTACCTCAAAATATGTGGGGTGAAGCTATTTTGTCAAGCAATTACTTTTTAAATAAGGTACCCTGAAAGAAAAAAGAAAAAACTTCTTATGAGTTATGGAAAGGTAGGAAACCATCCTATAAATACTTATGAGTGTGGGGGTGTCTTGCAAAAGTAGCTGTTCCAACACCAAAGAAAATAAAGATAGGTCCTAAAACGGTGGACTATATTTTCATTGGCTATGTACATAACAGTAATGCTTATCGGTTTCTTATGCATGAATCTAAAATACCAGATATACGCAAGAACACGATAATGGAATCCAGGAATGCATCATTCTTTGAAGGTGTATTTCCTTATAAATTTCATGAGGAATCAAGTTCGTTTAAACAAACAAATGAAACCATGAATGAAGAAATTAATGACTCGGATCATGAACTAGAACTAAGACGTAGCAAAAGGGTAAGAGTGGAAAAATCATTTGGAAATGATTTTTTAACCTATTTGTTAGAAAAAGAACCACTAAATTATTCAGAGGCCGTAAAGTCTTCTGAGGGACATCATTGGAAAGAAGCAATTAACAGTGAAGTAGATTCTATTTTGCAGAATCATACTTGGGAGTTAGTGGATCTTCCTTCCGGTTATAAGCCTCTAGGATCAAAATGGATCTTTAAAAGAAAAATGAAAGCAGATGGCTCCATTGATTAGTATAAAGCCAGGCTTGTAATCAAGGGATAGAGGCAAAGAGAAGGCCTAGATTACTTTGATACTTATTCTCCTGTGATGAGAATAAATTCCATTAGGATTACACTATCTATCGCCGTTTTGCGGAACTTAGAAGTACATCAAATGGATGTAAAAACAGCTTTCCTAAATGGTGATTTGGATGAAGAAATTTATATGGAACAACCTGAGGGTTTTATAGCTCCAGGACAAGAAAGGAAAGTATGTAAATTGGTAAAATCATTATATGGCTTAAAACAAGCGCCAAAGCAATGGCATGAAAAGTTTGATAATGCAATGATTACCAATGGATTTAAAATCAATGAGTGTGATAAATGTGTTTATAGTAAGGAGACTGAAAATGGCTATGTCATTTTGTGTCTTTACGTTGATGACATACTCATTGTTGGTAGTGACTACAAAACAATCAAATCTACCAAGAATATGTTGAATTCAAAATTTGACATGAAAGACATGGGACTTGCTGATGTGATTTTAGGAATTAAAATCACAAGACCATCAAATGGTCTTATTTTGAATTAGTCACACTATGTGGATAAGATCCTTGAGAAATTCAACAAGGATGATTCTGGAATTACAAGAACACCATTAGACAATAGTCTTTATCTATCCAAGAATAGAGGAGAGGGTATTTCTCAAGTAGAGTACTCCAGAGTTATTGGCAGTCTAATGTACTTAATGAGTTGTACTAGACTGGATGTTGTCTATACGGTTAGTAAATTGAGAAGATATACGAGCAATCCGAGTGTTGACCATTGGAAAGCAATAGTGAGAGTACTTAGGTGCTTATGGTATACTCGGAATTATGGTCTGCATTATACCAGATACCCAGCTATTTTAGAAGGATACAGTGATGCAAACTGGATATCTGATATAAAAGATTCAAAGTCTACTAGTTGATATGTTTTCACGCTAGCATGTGCAGCTGTATCATGGAAATCCTGTAAACAGACTGTTATAGCTAGATCCACAATGGAGTCTGAATTTATAGTTTTGGATAAATGTGGTGAAGAGGCTGAATGGCTACGCCAATTCTCAGAGGATATTCCAAAATGGGAAAAACTTGTGCCACCCATTTGTATACATTGTGATAGTCAATCTCCAATTGAAATGGCACAGAGTAACATGTATAATGGTAAGTCTAGACATATACGTCGCAGACATAATACCATTAGGCAACTATTCTTAACTTGAATTATCTCTATTGACTACGTAAAGTCAAAGGATAATATTGCGGATCCGCTAATCAAAGGGTTAAAAAGAGAGTTAATTGAAATTTTATCAAAAGGAATGGAACTGAAGCCCATGGAAAAATAAGGTTTTATAAAGGAAATCAAACCTAATTGACTGGAGATTCCAAGATTTAGGTTCAAAGGGACAACCTAATTATAAAATCTTAATAAAGTCACTATGGGGGATTATTCCTCTAACCATTCCTATAATGAAACAGTGATATTGGAAGAAAAATGATAGCAATATTTGCTTTAATGATTCTTAAGTGGAGTAAGTAAATACTCAAGATTAAGTAATCACCTATGTAGGAGAGAAGTGGGGCCGCTTCGAAGAAGAATTGGTTAGGGCTCAATTCTTTAGAAACTCTTACAGAACCAGGTTGATGTTCATGGCCAAAACGAACGTAACCATGAGAACTGAACAAACATTAGATGATACTTGTGTGCAGTATATGGTTCATTTACATAGAAAGCAAGATAGTTTAAGGACATCATGTCTACTGGACAGCTAGTAAAGTAAATATATTGTCACAAGGGAAGGTTCAAGGGGTAACTCCTACCTATCCTATGCAAGTTTCGACTGTTGAACACTATCATAGAGTCAAAATCAAAACAATTTTCATTCATGTGGGGGACTGTTGGAAATATAGAATTAATAAATAGGTGAATGAGAAATTATGTCTCAAAGATCACCGTTGATTTGGAAAGGAAAAGGCTAAGTGGAAAGTGTGACATTATTTATCCCACATTGGAAAAATGATAAAAGGTTTAGTGCTTTATATATAGTTACACTCTTGAAAAGTGGTAACCAATAATTAGGAGCACTATGCCTCGCACGCCTGCGCAGGGGGTGCAAATCCAACCCCTGACGGAGGTCCGACGAACTTCCGTCGTGTGCAAGCGCGCGACCTACGGACACGAATGCAGGACCGAAAAGTGAGTCTCGCGAAGAACCCATTTTTAGCCTTTGTTTTAAATTTTTTCCAACGGTTTACAGGTTAAATACTTGTAACAATTCTGTAATTATCAGAATTAAACTGATAATCAATACAAATTTAAACCTTGTAACTGGCATGTTTATTATTTGTATAAAATTCCAAAACTACCCCATTCATTTGCCTATAAAAACAGACTCCCTTTCTGTTTTGAAGACACCTCCATACCAACCTTGATCACAGGTAGAGGGAACGAATCTGTTTTAAGAAAACTGTGTCAAACACAGTCCTCGATTTTTATTTTTTCTTTCTTTCCTTTCTTCTGATAATTTTTCTTTCCTTTCCCCTTTCTCTTTTTCCTTTTTGCTTATATATATACACTGTTACTGTACTTATAATATCTATATTATTATAGCATTATTATTATTTCTTTTGTACTGTTAAGATCAAATTATAATAACAAGTTTATTATAATTATTCTAACAGGTTCCAGTTTATAGTATTATATTTTGTTTACTGCTTAAATGAAGAAATAAATTGTTCACTGAAGTCATTTTTTTTAATTCAATTTTAATACTGATTAATTTTTTGTCAACATATATGCCATTGGAATTAATAATTTATTTCCAATAATGAGGATTGTCAATGTTAACTCAATATCCTCTAAAGACAATTGATGATACTAATTGAATCCCAAATCTCTAATTCTTAGCATAAAAAACAAACCCTATCTTTGAAGTTAAAAGGCTCAAAATCTTGATCATAGAGAAAAAAATATATTCAATACACTCGATTTCCTACTAATATAAAAGAGATATGATTTTTCATAACATGTAATATTTTCGATGCAGTATCAATTTAGTTCATGTCAGCATTTTTGGTACAGTATCACATATAATATTGACATAAATTGATGATGCACTGAAAATGTTACATGTTATGAGAAACCTTATCTCTCATCTATTAGTAGGAAATTGAGTCCATTAACAATCGTCACTATTTAAAACAAATTATTGATTTCACAATGATAAAGAAAGCTAAATAAACTTGTAAAATTCATAGAGAAACACAATAATGGCTAAGCTAAAGTAATAAATAGACTCACACAAAAAACTAAACAACTCAAGAGCCCAAGAGAAATTGGATAAACTTTACTTCACTCAAACTTAAATGGATACAAATGATAGATTAACCAGTATTTATGGTATTCCATCTCCTCTAAGTGAAGATCTAATTAATCATTTAGAATCATCTACTAAAATATTTAAGATATTTATATGACAAGTTTCCCAATAAAACCTCTTATATGTTTTAGAATTCTCTGTAAATGTACGATACATTAATAATAATTGCCTAGAATGTACAACGAAGTTCTAGTGATCATATCTTGTGGCATGGATTAGAAAAATTTGTAGTGATACTATCTTTGTGTGGCATAGATTAAATAATTTTAATCTAGTTATATTATTTAAATATTTTACTAGACTATAATTATTGTTAATAAATAACATTTTATAATTATTTATTTTATTAAACTAAAATAATTTATAATCGATAACAATTACATATTAAAATATTTATTTTATCAAATTTATAATTATAATACTAAAATTTTAAAATGAATTATTTGATTAGATTAAAATTATTTTTAATAAATAATAATTAATATTTGAATAGTTTATTTCAATAACATTGAAATTAATACTACTTACATTTTAAAACAATTAGTTTATTAAAATAAAAATTACGATTAAAAATAATTTATTTTATTAAAAATGAAAATTAAATAATAATTACATATTAAAATAAATATTTATTAACATTAAAGTTACTATTAAAATATTAAATTATCTTTAAAAAGTTTCTTTTTTAATTTAAATTTTTAAAATTTATAATTGCCTCTTAAAATGAATTATTTTATTAAATTAAAATAATTTTAACAAATAAAATGATAAGTTATTATTAAGATATATGTATTTTATATTATTAAATTAATTATGTTAAGTATATTTTTATCAAATTAATCAATAAACTAATATGAAATATATTTTGTTAAATTCAATTAGTTATATAAAATAGTAAAATTAAACATTTTATTAAAATAAAATTAATTAACTTAAACAAAATTACATTACAGAATATATTTTCTATGAAAGAAAAACAACAACTGAAAACAACAAATTGAAAATAAAAATAATTTTTTATCTTCTGTAACTTATTTTTGTCTTGTATAGCTTTTGTTCACAAAAAAATTATTTGTTTTTTTCCTGTTTGATAATTTGTAACCACATTAATCACATTCGTAAAAGAAAAATGCGGAAAATAAAAAAACTCTTGTTATTTTATTAACATAGAAAAAGAAAATTTTTTTTTATTGCAATTACATTATCTCCTAGCACCCCCGCATACGTGTTTTGCTTTAATACTCATAAATCATTATATAAAGTGTGTTTGGAGTTATATAAAATTATATAAATTTATAAAAATTAATATCTTGAATTTTGTGTAATGAGTAAAATATTTTTAAATTTTATAATCTCATAATTCGTATTTATAGAGATTTGTAAAGTTTTATATTTTTTTTATTTTACTCCAAAAAATTAATTTTAATGTTTTATTGTTTTTGCGAGTGTGTCTACTAAATATTTGACTAAAAATAAGTAACCTCAAAGTCATTTGGATACTACATTTCAAAAAAAATAAAAAATAAAAAATAAAAAAATTCATTTGGATACCAGAGTAACATGACTTATTTCACAAATATTATTAATATTATTTATTTTACAAATATTATTAATACTAAACCTCCTATCAATAAAATTTTGTTCTACATTTGAATAAAAAAAAAAAAAAGGTTACAGAATAAAAAATATTTATATTATATAAATTATTATTCATTTCAAAACATGTAAATTTTT
>QLOD02177400.1:0-11229 GCA_003260245.2 Sideroxylon spinosum
TCTTAAGCATTTGATCAATAAAAGGAAGAGGAAAATGGTCTTTTAGACTTATTGAGTTCAACTTCTTGTAATCAATACAAACGCCCCAATCAGTTTGAACACATATGGGAATCAACTCATTGTCCTGATTCTTTACTACTGTAATATCAAATTTATTAGGAACAACTTGTATTGGGCTCACCCACTAACTCTCTAAAATTAGATGAATTAACCTAGCATCCAAAATTTTTAGAACCTTCTTTTTCACAATGTCCATCACTGGGGTATTCAATCTTCGTTGGGCTTCTCTTATTGGTTTGGTACCTTCTTCGATTAAATTTCGGCGCACACACATGGAAGGACTTATTCTCTTTATGTCGGCTATGGTCCTGCCGATTGCCTTCTTATGATCCCTTAGCACTTGAACCAACTTATCTTTTTGACTGGGTGTCAAATTCTTTGAAATGATCACCGGCAGTGTCTCGTGTTCTCCCGAGTACACATACTTCAAATGGGCCAGTAACGGATTTAACCCCAAGGTAGGGGCTTTCAAAACAAATGGTAACAATTTCTAGTGAGAATCAGGCAGTTTATAAAAGAAATTTCGTACTTTTCTAAAATTAGTTCTAAAAAATGCAAAGCTGCCACAGTCTCCTTCAGTTCTTCGCTGAACTCTGTCTCTCTTCTCTTCTCCAACTCAAGGTGCTTAGTGATGGCAACCTCTAGTTTGCCCTTCCTATTTAGCTCAAAAATTCCTGTACTATAGAGGCAATAGGGTCAATAGCAAAAATGGAATGAACATCATTAGGGTGTTTCATAGCTTTAAAATATTAAAACTAATTATTTCACCATCAAATTCCGTTGGGAGGTTTCGATCATGAACATCTACCTTTGTCCGGGTTGTATTTGAGAATGGTTTTCCAACAGGATAGGTGTAGGGTTAGAAGAAGAATCATCATCCAAATCAAGAATATAAAAATCAGATGGAAACACTAACTCATTCACCAGTACAAGAACATCCTCGACTACTCCTTCAGGGCAAGCAGTAGCATGATTAGCCTATTGGATAATAACACCAATATTTTTTAAGGGACCAAGACTAAAGCATATACAGATCGTGGCATAACAACAATGGAAGCTCATAAAACTAGCATAGCTCTCTCAATTTTGGTGTTAACTATTTTACAAGGAACGGTGAACATTCCTGGATTCTTGCATTTGGGAGGAAGTTTCTTTTGAAAGACTGCCGAGAAATTCTCTCCTATCCTTACCTTTTCATCACCGTTCAACTTCCACTTATTGGTGTACAACTCTTTAAAAAACTTCGCATACCTTGGCACATGTTTGATTGTATCCAATAGGGGTATATTGACCTCAACTTTTCAAAAAATTTCCAGATTCTCCTTTTCTTTCTATTCCTTCCTCGAGCCTGCAAACCTACTAGGTAAAGGTGGATGATTAGTTTTGAATTGAATTGAATTGAAGGGTTAGGAGGTACTTTAGGTTCGCTTGTAGCCTCTTCTTTCTCTATTTCTTTCTCAATCTCTTCCTCATTTATTGCAATAAGTGCTGTCTTTCTTCGTTCTTGAATTTCCGTACCACTTCTTAATGTCATTTTACTCACATTTTCTTTCAAATTTACTACTGTTTAGGATGGCAATTTCCCTATAACCTGGGCCTTCAAACGATTTATGGCAATTGCCATTTGACTCATCTGACTCTCCAAGTCTTGAATGCTGGATATTGTGTCATGCTTAAATTGTCTAGTGTTATTAACAAGAGCCTTAAAAATATCATCAAGGGACATACCTAAATTTTATGGAGTTATTTTTTATCTAGCTTGAAATGGCAATTGCACTTACTGAAAAGAGGTTTGGATGATCCCTCTATCCCGGATTATACGTGTTGGTAAAAGGATCATATTTATGGTATGGAGATCCTAGAAACCCCCTATGGCATTAGCTTCTCCACAGGCTCCTCTTAAAGTGTTGGGAAAATATCATTTTGATGCCTTGGTACAGAACATATCCCATAAGTCTTAACTTGTTGCATATTCCCTACAGCCATTTGATGCACCAAGGAGGTGATGTTAGCAATTTGTTGTTCAATGAATGTGTATTTACCTCGTTAACTTGCTTGGGTGATGGATCTTATCAAATACCAAATTGTTGGGAATTTGTAGCAATATTGGAAATTAGAGTTCTGGCTGCTTCAAGAGTTTTGTCAACCAATGCCCCTCCACTTGCTGCATCAATCATACTCCTATCTATAGGAAGGAGTCCTTCATATATGTACTGAATTAGAAGCTGATCACTAATCTGCTCCAAATATTCATATAAAGACTCCGGTGTATTGCCTGATACCACTAATTTTCTTTCGAATGTTGGTTACCCTTGAAACTGGAAATTACTTCTCCAAAAATAGCTTCTTCATTTCATTCCATGTGGTGATGGATCCTGAAAGTAAATAATAAAGCCAATCCTTAGCTAAATTCGCCAATTGATCAAAAACTGTCCATTAGGTCAAGAGAGCTAAGGGGCAAATCGAAGCTTGGTTGGTTTGATTGCGATCGATTGATGGAGGAGAACTACCTGCTAGGCTAAGAGATATTGACCGACGGAGGAAAGCCACCCGCTAATCTAAGAAATCCTAACAGATAGATCGATAGCTCAATCAGTCTGGGGGCGACCGACTGACGGAAAAAAAATGGCCTACTAGGCCAAGAAAGCCTAAGGGACAGATCGACAGGTTGGTCGGTCTGAGGGTGACCAACCAAAAGAAGGAAGCTGCCTGCCAGGCCAAGAGAGCCTAAAGGGCAGAGCGATAACTCAATCGACTTAACAGTAGTTGATTGACGAACGAGCCCATTAAAGCTCTAAGGATGCAAAAAAAATTCCATTGGCTTGGAGAGTAGTTGGCTGATCAACAGTAACCACCACTTCGTTACAGCCTTAAAATATAAGTAAAGACTGATCAAAGAAGAGTAGTTGGACAAGAACCTATTGAACCAAGAATAGAAAGGGCCGTACCTTCACGAGGTTGTGAGCTATGTTCTTAACTATCCTATTTAAGGATTCTTCACTCTAGCGGGCAAGATGAGTAGGGGTGATGATCCCTTCCATCCTCTTAACAGCCAATTCAATGTTATCCTTGATATTTGTTGATTTAGACGGCTCAACAATCACTTTGACCTTTGGCTAACAGCTCGGAGGTTGAGGAGTGGCAAGGTTTTCTAGCTTAGGAATAGATGAGCTTATGGGAGGAGATCATGGTGAAGCTCCTCCTTCAATGAAGATATAGGGTCGTTGGTCTTTTAGAATATGCTCTTTGGCTATGAATTAACTGAGCTTGAGACCAAAGGTCAAGCCTTCACCATAACCACAGATCTGATCAAGCCTCCGTCTTTTAAAGATTAGATAGTGCATTTGCTAATGCAACCTACAGTGGAATTCAATTGCCTCTTACCTGTGAAAATTCATCAAGCTATTGAGAATTTTCAAACTTAGTCCCTTGAGCTTTGCTGGTTCACCTTTTTTTAAACATGAGGCTACTTGTTCTGGAAATAATAGAATGATTTATTTTGGGAATTGTTTTAGTTTTAGTTTGTATCTAAAGGTCTTTTAGAGCGAGCTGAGTTATTCAAACAAATAAAGTTATATTTCCCTAGCCCGAGACGAATTTTGACAGCTAATTGTTTGTTCTTCTAGGTCTTCCAAAGCTGTGCTACAGCAAATACATGGACCGTAACAGCTTTCGCTTCCCATTGACTATTGCTATAAGGATTATGTCTCTTCGCTAGTTATAGTACAGGATTTTTTTCACGTGCACTGAAGATTGACTTAAATGTTCTCTCTTTTATGTCCAGTTAATTAAATAGAAGTTGAACTGATCTCATAGCTGCATTTACATACAAATCCACTAGTCGACTTAATTATGCGCTTAAATAGCAAACTCATGACTGAAATGTAGATTGCCTCTAAGAGAGTATATATTTCTATGAATGCATCTTGGAAGGATATGCCTTGATATCCTGAAGAACAAATGGAGTCCAACTCTTTAGATTTGAATTGTACTCTTGAGTTAACAACGCCTGTGCTTTTTATTGAGGAATGAAAACCGTTTTTATGTTCCTTTTCTTGAAGTTCCACCCTAATGTTTTAAATGTTGGAAATTGCTAAGGGCGTGCATCGTAGATATATAGCCCAACGATGATTCTCGTCACTTGAAAACTATGAGAACAAATAATAATGGAAATAAAAACTTGACTATATATTCATGTTATCTTTTTGAGCTCAAAAAATTACAAGTTTCTTTATATTGTTTGCTGATAAAATATTGGGGATGACCTAGGAAACATGGTTTTCTAAACTAGGGGTTAGTTGTCCGTTCTTGATGATGTTGGATTATGCTATTGTTTGACTTTTAGTATTCAAGTACTTTTGACTTCTCCAAACCTAGACGATCCACTGTTAGAGAATGTCTTGACAACTACACAAAATTTAATGATTATAATAATTTGTTCTGTAATTTAAAATTGATAGAAATATTCTTGATTGAGCCATGTTTTCTTGAACCTTATAGCAAAAGAATGGACCCTTCTGAACGTAAGTGGTGCACGATCAAGTTATGGAGTTTAGAGCCTACAAATTAATAGAATATGAAATGTATTTTGGCTGTTGGATTTGAATGGAAATTTGATATGCTTGGATTGGATTTCCTCCAACAACTGCTGATAATTGTTTCCCCATTTCGAAGCCTTTGTTATGAAATTGTATAATTGGATGATGAGATACTTTGTGTTATGAGTTATTAAGTAAAAAATTAAAAATTTGTTTTTTTTAAATATTGATATCATTTTTTATTACTTTTAGAAAATACTCTTTTACCATATTTTTTAATTAGAAAAGTGTATAAGAATAATATTACCATGATTCTTTTATAACAAAACATCACTTTAACGTTTACTTATTTAGAAATGATTAGACCACAAACATCATTCCTATTGAATACTTTTGATTCAAAAGTAGGGAGTAGGACTTCAAACGGGCCAAATAAAATACTAGAGTATTCAAACTTGTTTGTTTAGATTTTTTGGTAGGCTTGAGATCAAATCAAGTTTTATTAAAATTGAAATATTGTGTTCAATCTTTTTTTATTAAGCTTTTTAGAGTTCGAATCGAACTTTTACTACGTTTAAAATGTTGTGTTCGAACTTGACTTGTTACTTCACAAGTAAGTTTGAACTTGATTTAAGCTACACTTTGTTACAATAAATAATTTTGTTTTTATTTAACAAGTAATATTTAAAATAAGGTGCTTATCTTTGAAATATTAATTTTTTTTCGTGAATAATAAAAAAAAAATTCTCGCGAACTTATTTATGAATATTTAAACAAAATTACTCATGAATAGTAAACGAATTTACTCAAAAAAATATATCAACAAGGTCATTCTATAATGATAAATGAGTTTACTCTTAAACATTTAAACGAGAGCGTCTTTAAATCAAATTTATTTTAATTTGAATTCAGTTCATTTACTAGAGTCATAACCAAAACTCTTCCTCACTACTCGGAGGAAGGAGTGGCGGCCGCAATCAGAATTGAAACGACGTCGTTCAGTGGTTGGTTGCTTGGCGCCGGTTTCCCACGCGTTCTTCTTCTTCCGTCGCTTACTCATTTGGTTTCTCTTTTTAATACCCAATCAATCTCCTCCTCCACCCCCATTCCTTTCCTTATTCGCACCGCTGGCGTTGTGAAAGAAGTCGTTCTCCGCAATGTCCGCTGAGAATTTGGTCTGGACGCTATCTCAATTCGATCACAATCATTGGTATTATTTGGCGTTTTGAGTCGAAAGCTCTTTCTCTTCCACCTTACTCAGGTATTTTATATATATATATTGCAGTTTTGGTTGGTTGAAATGGCTATGACGTGTGTATATATATATAAATATATACATGCCTGCAGTTATTTTTTGATAGATTTTCATCTAACTTCAAATTTGGCATAGATTGATCGCAGTACTATTGGATTTCAATCACGGAGCACAATTTTTTATTTAATTTTTTTGATGAGTTTGGTTTTCTGAAGAACTTATTTTAAATCCTCTCCCGTCCCAGTTTAGATGTTGATTATTCGTCTTTCGTATCCCGTTAATAAATAAATTACTTATTAAATTAAAATAATGTTATCGAATGTTTTTTAAAAATAAAATTACACAATTTGAAAATAACTAATGTCATATATTAGCCTATACTATTATATAAATATGATTAATTTATAAGTGGATACTGAACATGATGCATATTTATTTGTTCTATTCTTGTACGAGAATTATTTAAAATTCTCATTTCGTTCTCACAAAAAGTATGTCTATCCACCCTCACCCATCTCTATATTTTTACTTTTTATTTTTAACTAATAAAAATAAACAATTAAACCACAAAATCCTTGAAATTCCAAAAGATACGATAGAAAAAAAAAAAAAACTATGATCACCAATGTAAACAAAACTAACAATACCTCCACAAACATCCAAGCTAATTGATTTACGAAGATGGAAAAAATGATTTTAAAATAACTTGAAACACTAATAGAGGTTATCAAATTTTTATTTTTAATGCTCCAAATAGGAGTGATTTCAATACTAAACCAATCTGATACCATCAAATCAATTACATGAATATTGGTTCTTATTACGAAAGGAAAATTCAACTTTCTGAAAAACACTTAGACAACCAAACCAAAAATCAAGATTTTTTTTTTTTCTCTTAACATTTATCAACAAAAATTACAGACTCAAACTTAATACCTAAGGCTAAACCAAGATGGAGTCAACGAAATTAAGGCCATCAATTTGCTGACCAATCTTGGCTTTAACCTTCTCCAACTTATTCCTTATCGTCAAAAGATCATGCACACTATTGTAATTATTTGCTTCCATAGCTTCCAACCACGACTTCAACAATTTTGTCTTACTATTGCTGCCATTCTGTTGTTGGTTGCTATCCTGGGCATAGCAATCAGTGATGGCGTCGAACGAAGGCTCGCCATGGATATAGGGACGGTTGGCTGGTGAAAATGTGATTATAGCAATCTCAAGGAGCAATTATTAACATTCTTTAAAAAAAAAAAAAAGAAACATATGATATGACTTAAATTAAAAAAAAAAAAAAAAAAATTTTCCTATTCTGTCTTTAACTTGCATTTTTTCTTTCTAAAAATATTACTTGTTCTCTGAACCCATTGAACATTAGCAGTTCTAGACCTCATCACGTATCTTCTGCAAATATTTTACCATTAATACCAGACTTGCTTCTATTGACAAGTTTTTCCCAACTTATTAGCAAGAACTGTCCGGCTTATCAATTCTTTTTGTGGTATAATTGTGGTAATTTATATTATTTTAGTTATATATTAAAAACACCTTAACTACTTTAATTTGTTTGGAATTTTATGATTTGAGTGGTATGTGTCAATATTTATTAAAAAATATTTCTAGGACCCAAATCCACATCAATTGATGTGAGAAATTAGTAATTTAGGAGATTCAATATTGAAAATTTAAGCAATTGAACTAAACCCAAAAATTTAAATCAACTAAGGACAAAATGACGATTAAAATTATAAATTACAAACAAATGCGATTCAAAGGTGAAATCATCCCCAGAATCTGTGGGGACCTATATGTGCGAGCGCCAAAAGTTCCCAAACCAAGGATCTGTCAACGAAAAAAGAAAAAACCACAGTTGACTGTCCACTCTCTTACCGGTTTACGGTTTATGTCCATTAAGGAACCCACCTAGCACAAAAACCAGAACTAAACTCACCATTGTTTTTTACAGCTAGCACCATTCTCAGATATCCCTTCTCCAATGGCGAGAAACAGAAACCCCAAAAAACACGAAAAAAATCACCAATACCAGAAGAAAAGTGCCCAAAAACCAGAGAAAAAACAATCTTTGGCTGTTGTGAAAATCCAGCGCCGGCCGAATCGGCCCTCGGTCCCCCTTGACTCACAGTGGGTCTGCCTCGGGGTTCAGCTACAGTTTTTAAGGTCTTCTTAAATGCAATTTAAGAGCAAAAAAAAGATATCCATACTGCATTCCAAAATTTATTTTACAAATTGTCACAATTTGAAAAGTTTAAAAAAATCTATTCAATATTCTTAGATATTTTATCAAATCTACTGAACCTATTAATAAAGAAGAGTTTTTCATTAATGAAACTCAAGTTCAGGAAAAGTTGAGGACTGTTTTTTTTCTTTTTCTACTTTTCTTTCTCAGACAAAAATAAGAAATTCATCATATCTCGATTGTATATTCTAAATGTGAAAAAAGGACTTGATCAGCCGGCCCCGGGATGAGCCAAGCAAGCCCCCGGGTTTAGGCAACAAAAAAAATAATTTTTGGACAAAAAAATTAAAAATGAGCTTTTAGATAGTTTAAAATATGATGAGTTGATTAAAAAATCTGTTTTAAAAAATGTAATGAAAAGTGTATTTCTTTGAATCGGATCGTCCTAATTATAAAATATCATAACCGGATTAGTTTTTGATATAATAAATGATAAAAAAATTATACTACAAATTTAGTTTTATTTTTTGTTTTAACTTGTATACTAGTATAAAAAGATAAAATTTTCAAAACCGGTCTTAGGCAACCGAATTATCGGGGCCGGCACTGACTACACCATAGTTGTCGTCTTCCTCTACAGCCCACCAACCTCTCCTTGCCACCAACAGTCACCTCTGTCGACACCCAAGCATTCCCCTACTCCTTCCCCCGCAGCTATCACTCCACGATTTGCATATCTGGCGTTACCAACAGACTTCAAATAACTCGTGTGATTTGGCGTTTTGGAGTCGAGAGTTCTTTCTCCTCCCCCCTTGGGTACTTATATTGCAGTTTTGGTTGAAATGGCTATGACATGTATATATACATGTCTGTAGTTATTTTATTTTATTTTATTTCTTATAGATTTTCATTTAAATTCGAATTTGGTGTGGATCGATTGCTGAACTATTGGATTTCTGTTACGGAGCATAAAATTTTGATCTAATTTATATGACACGTGTTGTTTTCTGAAGACCCTTTTTGGATAAATAAATTGAGTGGATGACCTGAGTTTTGCTACATTGATTCATTGATATCTTAGATTTTTTTAGTTTCCGTGGTCTATGTTTCTTCACGTGCATAAGTATTTCTTTCTTTCTTTCTTTTCTTTTTTTTTTTTCCTTGGTAGCTTTTTATTAATTATATCTAATGAATCAGGTCAATGGCGGTGATTGTATGCAATTAAGTTTAGGGCTTGAGATTTTTTAAAATTTTCTATTAAGATTCTACTTTTTTGAACAGTTAAGGTATGGTGGCAAATGCTAGATTATTTCACATGATTATATATGTGATCAAGTTTTTGACTTGTTTCAATTAAATAGCAGGCATAATTTATTAATATTGTCTGTCATATAATATTTAGAAATCTAAAGAAGTCGATCACATGTATTTTATATAGATTTTTTTATTCGTTTGGTCATGCTAGTTACATTGGTAGGTTCATTTATATTCATTGACCTCTTTAGTCATTCCTTCCCCAAGTGAAAGCTCCTTCGTTATCTATCTTAATATTATTTAGTTTTATTCATGCCAATTTTGCTATAATTTGTCTCTACTATTCTTCCTCTTGATCAATTTGAATTATGATGGTTTGAGTACATGCTTTAAGAAAATAATTTTGCCACACACCTATAGTTAATAAAGTAATGCGAAGGAAATCTACTCCTTTGTACCCTTTCTTCTAATTTGTAGGCTGAAAAATCCAAACCATGACATCACTTTTTAGAATATTGTATCACCAATCACTTTATGTGTTATTTTTTTTCCCTTAGCTTGTTCATGCACTCAACATATTAGCACGAAGCAATGAGGAAGATGTTGGACATTGTTTTGGTTGTTCAATGTGCTTATGGTTTGATTCATACTTCTCCTTTGCTTTTGCCTTTAAAAGATGTTGATCAGCACATGCGACAAAATTATATCTTCTAGTTGTTTAAGTAAAGAAATGTGATATTTCGAGTGGTTTAAATATACGTTGACTTAGCTAACAACCGCATCACATATGGAAAAAATATGTCTAAAAATGTTGGTACTAGATAAGCTTGCACAAGAATCAATATGGAAAAGATTATGAGGAGCTCTTACTGTTTAACCTGCAAATTGAACCATTCTAAACGATTTGGTAGATTTTTCAATTAAACTTTTGATTTGATATTTATTGAACACCCACCTTTAGTGGGCTATATTCAGATTGGATCCTAAAAACAATCCCTCTCATTTGGTAGGACTTTTCCATTCAAATTTAGTGAATGATATAAGTTCTAGTTCTCTGTATGTGTGTGGGTGGGTGATGTGTGTCGAGTGCACCAATTTAATTACTCTACTTCTAAGTACAATATGTAAATAGGATTAGTAGAGGTCGAACCCATTGAGATTGAATATCCTAACAAAAACAATGTTGGGGGGGTAGGTTATTTATTTTTTACTTTTAGTTGAAAAGAAACTATAACTGAATAAATAAGGCAAAAAAGAATAAAAATGAATAAGACTTCCAAAAATTCGTTATTACCCGCCATGGATCAGATCAGTGATTGACACAAACATAGTACCAATCCTTAGTTGAATATTTTGCCAAGAATGTCAACAAGCTCTGCTTATTCAAATATCTTCTTAGTTCATTGTTAATTAAAACAAGCTTTTCAATTAATCTCTATCCAACAAACAATTTTAAACAGGCTCTTAAGATTTAATTTAATGGCTGCATTAAGAAAATAAAATGATAGCTGAATCTAAATAACAACTACATAAGCTAGGTTCATTTGTTTTAGTCCACGTTCTCCATAGAAATTAAGATGAAACATAGAACAACTTGTGATTGCAAGTGATGCTTTCTCTCTCTCCCTCTCTCTTTTTACTTTTTTCTTTTCTTTTTTTATTTTTTTTGAATCACGCATCAGAAACCAATTTCTTCTTACTGAATTCCCCTTATTTTTTGAGACCCATTTGGCAAGCATTCAAATGCTCTACTAATTTTCTTGTTCGATAATTAAAGTTTTCTTTTTTCATCTATAAAGGTTCTTCAAACTGGTTGCACGAAAAAGTTAATTCGGCCTAAAGGGGCTCACTAATGGTTAAATTCACATGGTTGGCTATTTAGAATTAAGTGTGTAATTCCTACTGCCTTTTTCATGTTCATG
>QLOD02177447.1:0-11226 GCA_003260245.2 Sideroxylon spinosum
TTTTGGGGCACATAGTATCATCTTGAGGGATAGAGGTAGATAAATAAAAAATTGAATCAATCCAAAATCTACCTAATCCTCGATGTGTGAAAGATGTACTATCATTCCTTGGTCATACCGGTTTTTATCGGCGATTTAATTAGTCATTTAGTACTATTGCCCGACCATTATGCTCATTATTGTCCAATGATGTTCCATTTGAATGGATATCGTCATGTCAAGTGGCATTTTATAAGCTTCAACACTTGCCAACTACCGCACCTATTATTCAAAGCCCAGATTGGTCTTTACCATTCGAGCTTATGTGTGATGCTAGTGAATTTGTAGTGGGAGTAGTTTTAGGGCAATGAAAAGAGGGGAAACCCTATGTCATTTACTACGCTAGTAAAACTCTAAACGAAGCTTAAATGAATTATACTACCACTGAAAAAGAGCTCATAGTAGCAGTGTTAGCCCTTGACAAGTTTAGGTCTTATTTAGTAGGTTCTCATGTCACAGTGTTCACGAACCATGCGGCCTTGAAATATCTTCTTTCTAAGAAAGAGGCCAAATCCCATTTAATTAGATGGATCCTACTTCTTCAAGAGTTTGATTTTGAGATTAAGGACAAGAAAGGAGTGGAAAATGTGGTAGCTGACCATTTGTCTAAATTGCCATAGCATGTGTTTGAATCAAGTGACCTGATAATTAATGAGCATTTCCCCGATGAGCATCTCATGACGATATCCATCTCCATGGTATTCAGATATTGCCAACTTCTTTGAAATAGGAAAAATGCCTTCCTATTAGACAAAAGTTGATAGAGGTAAGTTTTTACGTAATGTGAGAAATTTGTTTAGGGATGAGCCATACCTCTATAAGTATTGCCGAGATCAAATTATAAGGAAATGCATTCTCGACAATGAGATTCATTGTGTCATTGAATTTTATCATACGTTGGCTTGTGGAGGCCATTTCTCTCCAAAGAAAACTACCGCTAAAATCCTTTAAAGTGGATTTTATTGGCCCTCTATGTTTACGACATGCCCAATTATTGTTTGAGATGTGATCGTGGCCAAATTTTAGGAGCTTTATCTAAACGTAATGAGATGCCCAAAATCTTGTGATCATTTTAGCACTTTTTGCTTGTTGGGGGATAGATTTTATGGGTCCACTTCCTAATTCATTTGGTTTTGAGTACATTTTAGTGGCCATAAATTATGTGTCTAAATAAGTAGAAGCCATTGCCACTCGCACCAGTGACCATCAAGTAGTGGTCAAGTTTTTGAATGAACATATCTTTTCTCATTTTGGGATGCTAAGAGCTATCACTAGTGATAAAGGTAAACATTTTTGAAGTAAACATGTTGGTATCTTAATGCTTAAATATGGTGTAACACATAAAGTGGGAACTGCATGTCACCCATAAAACGGTGGCCAAGTTGAATAAGCAAATAGGGAGATTAAAGGAATCCTTGAAAAGACTATCAATCCCACTCAAAAAGATTGATCTTCAAGACTAGTTGATACATTGTGGGCATACCGGACAGCCTATAAAACTATCATGGGTATGTCTCCCTATCGCCTTGTTTTTGGTAAGGCTTGTCACCTACCCGTTGAGATGGAACATAGCGCTTATTAGGCAATCCAGCAATTTAATTAGAGTATGGATGGCCAGTGTTCTTTGAAAACTTCAACTGAATGATGCTTTTGAAAATTTGAAATTTGCCAAGGCTAAGATGAAGGACTTGCATGATAAACACATTCGTAGGAAATCTTTTCATGTAGGCCAAAAGGTTTTGATGTATGATTCAAGGATACATCTTTTCCTAAGAAAGCTTCGATCTAGATGGTATGGCCCTTTTGTCATCCTTTATACCTCTGGACATGGTGTGTGAGAGGTTCGCAACCCACGTAACAACAGTACTCTCAAGATTAATGGCCATTGTCTCAAACCATATTTAGAGAATTTCGTAGCAGAGATTGAAACATCGAATCTCTTAGATTCCCCAACTTATGAGTAGGATTGAATTAGGATTTTTTTGTAATTATGTCATATTTAAAATTAGGATAATTCTTTTTCTATTCTTAGTTTTATTTATTTTTATTTGAAATCTAGTCTTCTTTTTGGTTAATTAAAATAGCATAATAATTAATTTAGAGTATTGGTGTCGTAGCTTCCATGGAATGGTAAGGGAGACCAAATAGTCCAGACCCCCTTACAAAATGGTCCGGACCAAAGTAGGCTTGGATAATCGAAAGTAGATGAGGACTACTCTATGGTCCCGATCGTCCACGGGTGGTCTGGACCCTGCAATTCAGGTATAACCTCAATTCAGCCACTTTAACTTGAACCCATCCACCTCCAAAGCTGAATCCTCTCTAACCCTCTCTACAACCTTGAAGATTTCCTCAAGAATAGGAGTTCCTGAAGGTTTACTGAGTGATTGTTGGCCTCCATATTCTTGCTTAATGATTACATTTGAAAAGTGTAATTATAAACTCTATACTTAGACACACTTTAATGCATTTAAATAGTTAAACTTTAAGTTTTAGCACTATTTAGTGGCATACAAATTGTATTAACTTCTTTGTAAGGAAATGGATGAAAAAGGCAAAGCTAATGGTGCTAAAGAGGACTTTGAAGATGAAGAAAAAGTTAAGGTTCAAGCTTAACCAAAGATAGTTCGAACCAACCCAAGAAGCTCGAACGAAGAAGAAAAGAAAATAGAGTAGCAAAGGTTCTGCAATTCGGACCCCTTCTCAAACAGTCCAGACCCCAGTGGATGACGTGAAGAAAATTGCATACTGCGGTCTGGACCCTTTCCCTACAGTCCGAACCCCAGGAAGACTTCAGGCGTGCGTGTGCACTCTGTTTTCAGGGTTTTGGCTAAATCTCTATAAATATTTTTGGAATGGCTGAGCAAGGGGGATCGGCTTTTCATTCTTATTGATATTAGAAAAGTGTTTTGAGAATTTTGAGAGTTTTCTAAAACACTTAAAGATGATTTATGATTTGATCATGTTCTTCGTTGGAGTATTTTTCCATTACATAGTTTCAGATTTACTTTCCATGTAAGTTTACTTTCATTTAATTAGTTTAATATATGATTTATTGTTTCCTTTTAAGCTAGATCGGATGTTTATGTGTTCATTTATTACTTTTGTATTGTTTGAAATAATTCTAGCGTAGAAACCCTAGTTCTTGATTCAATAAATCAAGGAAGGGTAGTCCATGAAAATACTTTGAGATATGTGTAGACCCTTCGCATGGGTTTCGAATACTCATGCGTAGGGATCTACTAATTTTAAATCTATTTTTACTTATTTTGAAAGCAATCGAAAGCAAAAATCTTTAATCACATTCGTTTAAAATCACTGATACTGATTTTTGGTTCAAAGGTTCTTTATATTTTTGAAACAAGTTAGAATTAGGATTCAAATTCAATTTTGATTTGGTTTGTTTAAAAGACCTTCGGAAACTAAGACCTTTAACCATATTCACTTAAAATCACTGGTACTAATCTTTGATTTTAATGTTCTTAAAACTTTTTAATCAAACTCTATTTCATAATTGGATTTAAACATCTCAGAGTAAAATAGTGAACTACTTGGACTTGTGAATTGAATCAAGAACTCCTCTTATTATTAATTTCTTCATTCTCAAATTTAGCTAACTGGCCCTAAAGAGTATAATGGGTCGTACCTCTCAAGTGCAAGAGGGAAGTCGTAGTTTTAACTCGGTGAGTCCAAGGTCGAATTCACAGGGAGCCTATGTTATTCAGTCTCTAGGTTAAAAGATAGATTTTTAAAAACTATGATAATTAAGTTTGATGTTCGGTTGTGACTCAATCCTAAGGTGTTGCAGAATCAAAGTTTGATTAAACTTAAGTTCAAATTAAATTCTAAATTCGAGGTGAATTGAAAATTGCGAAGGCTAAATTGGAGAATGAAGAAATTAATAAAAGAGTAGTTCTTGATTTAATTCACAAGTCCAGGTAGTTCACTATTTTACTTTGAGATGTTTAAATTCAGTTATTAAATAGAGTTGGATTAAAAAGTTTTAAGAATATTAGAATCAAATATCAGTACCACTGATTTCAAGCGAATATGGTTAAAGATCTTAGTTTCCGAAGGTCTTTTAAACAAACCAAATCAAAATTGAAATTGAATCCTAAGTCTAACTTGTTTCGAAAATATAAAGAACCTTTGAACCAAAAATCAGTGTCAGTGATTTCAGACGAATGTGATTAAAGATTTTTTTTTTCGATTGCTTTCGAAATAATTTAAAATAGATTTAAAATCAGTAGATCCATATGCATGAGTATTCGAAACCTATGTGAAGGGTCTACGTATATCTCAGAGTATTTTCATGAACTACCCTTCTTTGATTTATTGAATCAAGAACTAGGGTTTCTATGCTAGCATCATTTCAAACAATACAAAAGTAATAAACGAACACATAAACATCCAATCTAGCATAAAAGAAAACAATAAATCATATACTAAACTGTTTAAATGAAAGTAAACCTGCACGGAAAGTAAATCTGAAACTATGTAATGGAAAAATACTCTAACAAAGAACATGATCAAATCATAAATCTTCTTTTAAGTGTTTTAGAAAACTCTCCAAAATCTCAAAATACTTTGCTAATATTAATAAGAATGAATAGCCCCCGCTTGCTCAGCCGTTCCATCTCTATTTATAGAGGTCTAGCCAAAACCCTAAAAACAAAGTGCACACGCATGCCTGAAGTCTTCCTGGGGTCCGGACCGTAGGGAAAGGGTCCAGACCACAGTATGCAATTTTCTTCACGTTCATCCACTGGGATCCGAACCATTTGAGGAGAGGTCTGGACCGCAGAACCTTTGCTGCTCCATTTTCTTTTCATCTTCGCTTGGGCTTCTTGGGTTGGTTCGAGCTATCCTTGGTGCAGCTTGAACCCCAACTTTTTCTTCGTCTCCAAAGTCCTCTTTAACACCATTAACTTCGCTTTTTTCATCTATTTCCCTACAAAGAAGTTAATACAATTTGTAAGCCACAAAATAGGGCTAAAACTTAAAGTTTAACTATTTAAATGCATTAAAGTGTGTCTAAGTATAGAGTTTATAATTACACTTTTCAAGTGTAATCACATCCCCTAACTTGAACATTGCTAGTCCCTAGCAATGAATTTATTAAAATGAAATGCAACTGCTACTCTATTTCGCTTTTTGTTGGAAACACGGCTACACTTAGCTACATGCAGCAAGCCCTTTAAACCCCTAAGTTTCTCCCTAGGATTTGTAGTGAATCTACCCACAAAATTCTATGGTATGGTTTCAAAGTGTCAAAAAGCGATCAAGATCAAAAATGGATAATGCTCAAGCCCAATAAGTCATAAAGCTCAAATATCATGTATAATTTCCAAGTGCTAGCATAAATGTATGGACTATCTATGTATAAAGAACATATGTACAAAATTGTTTCATTCATTTAACAAGGTCGTAAGAGCATAAGTGGAACTAGTTTTGACTTCAATTTCTCACAGGATACCATTCATAAAAAGGGAATTCACTCACCAAGGGTTCACACATATCTATTAGCATAAAATGCCATTCTAGTTGCACACAACCCCACAAACAAGTGAATGAATTGCATCAAAGGTCAAAGTGGACAGCACACAAAATTATTGCAATGCACATGCAAGAAATCACACTACACAAGCTACACAAGACCACTATATGCACAGTATAAGAGTTTCTTACTTAGAACCCTCTAGGTCTTTATTTCAGTTGTAACTTGGCTGGGGTAGTGGTTAACAATGGAAGATATGGATATCAAAACACATGTTGTGGGATAAGGATGTTCAAGTGCACACAAGTCCCAAACTACCCCTTCTCTTTCCAACCCAAACAAGGAACCCAACAAGAAACTTTTTCCTGCTAAATATTACCCGTGGGATGATTCAAATATTACAAACAATGTACAAGTCCCATAATTTGTATAAACAAAAAGAATAATCATTTTTTTTTAACAGAGAACAACACATACATTCTCATTCCTACATTCATCCTCTTTTTACTTCTCAAAAGCTTACATCCCAAATCCCAACTTAGACTTTGGTGCACTTTCCTAACCCAAGACATATGAGAGTAAGGCTAAAAGTGTGTGAATAGGGTGTTGGGGGTATCATATGAGAGGTGAACCAAGAAGAGAAAAAAATTATCACACACTTTATTGAGAGGTTTTAAGTTGGTTCTCATGACAATTTCAAATGAAGAATGATAAAAGGCTCAAAATGACAAAGAATGCCTAGCATCATATCCTAAGCTTGCGACAACTCATATTGTACCAAGAGATAATCATGCAAGTATGTGTAATGCAATTGGTGAATTGAAATTCAAAATGACAAGTAAGAGAGCTGTGATTATGTGTAACCTCTCAAGGAAAGAATAAAAGGCTCAAAAGCTCACCATAGGGTTATAAGTCTTCTCTAAATCCAAAAATTCTCAATTAACCAATGTTAAATGAAATCTACTCCTAAGCACATAGCTCTTTTCTATGATAATCAAGAATTTACACAAGGTCCTGACACATTCAATTTGAACTAAGCTTCTTATCAAAGTTTGAACAAAATTCAACTATCATCTTGTCATTCTAATCCATAATCAACCAAACCAAAGAGGTAAAATGTAACTTAAAATGTGCTAAGTCCATGTTTAAGCTCACAAATGCTCAAAATTATTATTATTATTTTTTTTTCAAATTTTTTTTTTTTTGTGCATCATGTGCATTATGTGGATTCCACCCATCCCCCAACTTAACCTACACATTTTCCTCAATGTGGAAACCATAAAAAATTAGTGGATGTAGTGTAGAAAAGCGTGATGATGAGCAATGATTAATAAAACATAAAGAAAACATAGTATAAGTAAACAAACATGTTCCCCCAACCTAAACTAAAGCAGATAGTGAAAAAAAAATCTAAAAACAATATGACTAAATGCAATTTGAAGAAAAAAAAGAATAAATAAAAGAAAGATATTACCTCGTGTCGTTGCCTGAAAACTGATTAGATGTAAAAAGAGATTGCAAAGCAATAGCAAAAGCTTTATCGTGGTCTAACTCATTAGAAATTGCAACACCCTCTTCACATGTAATGTTAACCCTCTCTATATCAAGGATATCCTCTAAGGGTGGCATATCAGTGCATCCTGAAAGAGATCCTAATTCCGACTTTATACTAGCGTTAGTGTCTGTGTCATACGAAGGTGCATCTGACCACTCAGTGGCTATGGTTATTTTCCCCATTCCATTTCTAACAAAAGTTGAAGATCAACTTCATCCCACCATGGGTCATCAAGTAATTGGTTAGGGCCTACATGAATCAATGGAGGATAGATCAGTGACAAGGGTAGGGAATTACTCTCTAGAAAATATTTCTCAGGCCATCATTCATAATTAACCTCAGAACTCTCAAATTCACTATCATTGGAAATGTAAGGTGTTGATTCCCATTTACGTTTATGCCCAGTTATCATATTATAATTATCCCTCTAATTAAAAATTTCATGGTTAGATCCATACTTGAGGTACCTGTTCTTTGCAAGGAATACACAAGATAAGACATTAAGAACAAAAGTAATCAAACTCATTCAATACAAGATGATAATATTAAATAGCAATTAGATTAACAAACGCAAGAATCAATAGACACAAATAGCAAAAACAATAATAATTAAGCATCTGTCTGAAATAAACCAACTGAAATATAGAGTTTAGAACTAAGAGATCTTGCTCCTAAACTCTCAAAAAGGAGAGGAAAAAAATCACTGAGGAGGTGGAGGTGGGTGAGACTCTCTGAGATAATCCATGATGCTTTGTAAAAGGTGTCCCTCGGTCTGCTAGCTCTGATGGATACGCTGAAGAAGCTGGTGATCTGCTTCTTGATTTTGCTCCATAGCACTGATCCGCTCAGCCAGTGCCCCTATTTGAGTAGCTAAATCTACATTAGTCACCTCTTCTTCACCTTCTTCTAACTCCTCTGGGGCATGTGAAGGTTCACCCTGACTTTCAGGTTCCTCTACCTTCCTCTTCTTTTCGGAGAGAATGCCTCAAGACTTAGTATAAGAAGTGATATTAAAAGGAGTCAAACCAGTAGTTATTGCTAAATCATTAGCAATTCAGGCTCCCTTTCTTCTGAATATTTCTGTGAGTGCTCCACCAAAAGGTAATGCAGTTAAAGCATTCGAGTGCTTACAGGTATATGCTACTTGATACCAACAATAGGAAGGCAAATCAACTGTCAACCCCATCCTGATAGCATAGATCAAGTATGCTCTAATGCGGGTACAGTCAAAGTTCCTATTCTGAGCAAGTAGGTTTGTGCAGGAAAACATGTGTAAGGCCCAGTATTTATCCTTAAGTACTGACACTGGTTTCCTATATTCCTTACCCCATTCATATCTTTCTAACAAAATCGCAGAAGCTACGGTAGAAAATGGCGGATTCCCTTTAGAAGGATAACTAAACTCTGGGTCTTCAACTCTAGGGACTTGGAAAACTTGAGCAAAATCATAAGGGCTCAATGTAATCTCAACCCCTCGAATCCAACTCACAAGCCGTTCCCTTCCCTTTCTTCTAATGACAGACCCATCTCTAAAATTTGCAAAAAATTCCTTCACTAAGTCTATTATGCAATAGACATGGAACTTTGCCACATTCAACCACTACCTTCCCTCAAAATTCTGTTCTAACATAAACTCTTCTTTTCTGAAGTGCTCGATTTGCCAAAATCTCTCAATTACCACTAACTAATGTGACCAAATATCATCACACTTTTTACTAGCATCCTCCATCTAGAATCTAGAATTATCGTAGAAAGTTGAGCCTAGTTGCCGATTCTCAGGTTTTTTAGTCTTTGGTGGCATGATGACTACAAAATATTCAAGAGATAACTCAATCCATAATTACACAATCCGTATGTCCACACAAGTTCAGTGGCCCAATCTATTAATCAAACGTGAAAATTTAAACTAGAGTGTATGCAATGGAAATGGTCCATATGACCATTCACAATTCACCATGAATGGTTGATTCTAAAACTTGGAGTTTATACACCCTTCCACTCAAAAAATGGATCTTCTAGCATCAATCATCATCTTAACCAAATGATTTTTAAATTTACTAACAAAGACAGGTAATATTTTTTTGGAAGATAGGAATAATAAATCTGAGCTAGAGGTTTTTAGAGTTCCTTTAACTCTTAGACCCGCATGTGACCCACGGTGAAGATGGTAGTCGGGTAAGAGTGAAATCCTCACAAAAAGAGAAATCTATGTCTACCCATCATGAATAACCCAGAATAGTGCTTCATGAAGTCACAAATCAAGAACCCGTGGTGTTCTCAAGCTTGGGTACAAAATGAATCTCTAGCCAATGGCTCGAATGGAAGAATAACATACCTTATGAAGTGTAAATGCACGGATTAAAGCCAAAAATTGGTTGAATAAGCTCGACGGCAGCCGATTCTTGTGAGTTTCTTCGAGTATTGGAGATGGACATGAGTGGATTTAAGCCTGGGAGAGGAACTCGAAGTGTTGAATGGCCGAAGAGGGGTTTTATTTTGGGTTGCAGGGTTCAGAACGTAGATGAAAGGTCCGGACAACATAATGGTTTCTTCGGCTAGATGGGTTGCTAGGGTCCCAACCGTACAGGAAGGGTCCGGACCCCAGAATAGGTACCTTTTCAAAAAAAAAAATTTTTTTTTATGATACAACTATAACTACATTTTAATCTGCTTTTAGTCAGAAGGTGGGGGATCTAAAAGATCCCACATCTCTATTTCTGCTATGAAATTCTCCAAGTATGGTTTAAGTCAATGGCCACTGACCTTAAAAGTGGTGTTGTCACACGGATTTTGGACTTTACACACACCATGTCTTAAAATAGAGAGAATGATAAAAGGACCAGACCACCAAGACCTAAGCTTCCCAGGGAAAAGATGCAACCTTGGGTTATACGAAAAAACTTTTTGACCAACATGGACGGATTTCCTAAGAATATGCTTATCGTGCAAATCCTTCATCTTTGCCTTGGTAATTTTTACATTCTCGAAATTATCATTTCTCAATTCATCCAGTTCATTCAATTGAAGCTTTCTGAGAACACCAGCCTCATCTAAACTCTCATTGGATTACCAGATTGCCCAATAGGCTCTATGTTCTATTTCAACAGGTAGATGGCAAGCTTTGCCAAAAACGAGGCGATAAGGAGACATACCCAAAATGGTTTTATAAGCTGTCTGGTACGCCCACAATGCATCGACCAGTCTCAAGGACCAATCCTTACGAGTAGGATTGACAGTCTTTTCAAGTATACCCTTAATCTCCTTATTTGCCAGTTTAACTTAGCCACTATTTTGTGGGTGATATGTGGTTCCCACTTTGTGCATCACACCATATTTTCACATAAGGACACCAACAGGGTGATTGGAAAAATGTTCCCCCTCATCACTGATGATTGCTCGTGGCATCCCAAAATGAGAGAAAATATGTTCTTCCTGGAATTTGACCACAACTCAGTGGTCATTGGTGCGAGTGGCAACGGCCTTTACCCATTTGGACACATAGTCTATAGCCACTAAGATGTATTCATACCCAAACGACTTAGGGAATGGGCCCATAAAATCTATCCCCTAATAGTCAAAGATTTCTTAAAAATTGATAGGATTTTGGGGTATCTCATTATGCTTTGACAGGGTGCCTAACTGTTGGCAACGCTCACATCTTAAGCAATATTTATGCACATCTTTAAACAAGGAAGGCTAATATAATCCGCTTTGAAGAATCTTAGCGGTGGTTTTCTTTGAAGAGAAGTGGCCTCCGCAAGCTAAAGTGTGGAAAAACTCAACGATACTAGGGATCTCATGGTCAAGAACGCATCTCCTTATGGTTTGATCTAGACAATACTTGTAAAGATAAGGCTCATCCCAAAAGAAGTTCCACACATTGCATAAAAACTTACCTTTATCAATTTTTGTCTAGTGGTAGGGTACTTGACCAGTTATTAAGAAATTGGCAATGTCTACATACCACGGAGGTTGGACTGAAGGATTTATGCTAACATGCATGAGGTGTTCATCGGGAAATTGCTCATTAATTGGTAGGTCATTAGTCTTAGACACATGAGAGACAATCTAGATAAGTGGTCAGCTACCACGTTTTCTACTCTTTTTTTATCCTTAATCTCCAAGTCAAACTCTT
>QLOD02177479.1:0-33999 GCA_003260245.2 Sideroxylon spinosum
CTTGAATTTAAACATGTAAAAGCATTGAAATTATAAAAATATAGAGTTATGAATTACACTTTTCAAGTGTAATCAATTCTTCCTCCACATACGAGTATTATTCACTAAACCTGTGACTAACTTAAGCGTCGGAGTGTCCTTGGGGGGACTATCTCTGACCACTTTATTTCACTTTTTTTTTGCATGCAGGCAGCCAAACATTATTACTGCTACTATCTACTGTCTATATCCAGTCATATCAACATACAGCATGTCAGGTTCCCTCTCTTTATAAATAGTTAAAAGTTAGTCATGGTATGGGTTCTTTGTCTTCTTCTTCTTTTCCTTTTCTCCCTCTCTCTCTGTCTCTCTCTCTCTCTACCCGACCCTCTCTTTACATACGAGTATTATTAATCAGACCGGGGACTAACTTAAGCATTGGAGAGTTGTTGGTCAGGGACTATCTCCGAAAACGTTATTTCATTATTTTTTTTTCGTGTAAGTAACCAAAAATTATTACTGCTACTATCTACCGTCTATATCCAGCCATGCTAACATAATGCTCGTCAGGTAATTTCTCCACATAACTAGTAAAGAGTTATTTAAGGTACGGTTTTTTTCATCTACTTCTTCTTTTCCTCTTCTCTCTCTCTCTTCATCCGAACATCTCTCCGCATGCAAGTGCTTTTCATGAGACATGTGACTAATTTAAGCATCGGAGAGTCCTTGGTCGGGGACATTCTCTAACCGCTTTATTTCACTATTTTTGTTGCATGTAGGTTTGCGAACGTATTAAAGCTACTATCTGCCGTCTAGTCATGTCAACATACAGCACGTCAGGTTCTCTTTTTCTATGAATAGTAAGAAGTTAGTCAAGGTACGGATTCTTCTTCTTTTTCTTCCCTTCCTCTTCTCTCTCTCTCTCTCTCTCTCTATTCGATTCTCTCTTTACGTAAGAGTATTATTCATTAGACCTGTGACTAACTTAAGCGTCGGAGTGTCCTTGGTCGGGCACTATCTCCGACCACTTTATTTCACTTTTTTTATTTTTCAAGCGGGTAACCAAACATTATTACTGCTACTATCTACCGTCTATATCCAGTCATATCAACATACGGCATGTCAAGTTCTCTTTCTTTATAAATAGTTAAAAGTTAGTCATGGTACGGGTTCTTTACCTTCTTCTTCTTTTCCTCATCTCGCTCTCTCTCTCTCTCTATCCGACCCTCTTTTTTCATACGAGTATTATTCATCAGACCGGGAACTAACTTAAGCATTGGAGAGTCCTTGGTCGAGGACTATCTTCGACAGCTTTATTTCACTTTTTTTTTCATGTAGGTAACCAAAAATTATTACTGCTACTATCTACCGCCTATATCCACTCATGCCAACATAATGCTCGTCAGGTAATTTCTCTACATAACTAGTAAAGAGTTATTTAAGGTACGGTTTTTTTCATCTTCTTCTTCTTTACCTTTTCTCTCTCTCTCTCTCTCTTTATCCGACCCTCTCTCCGCATACGAGTGTTATTCATGAGACATGCGACTAACTTAAGCATCAGAGAGTCCTTGGTCGGGGACTTTCTCCAACCACTTTCTTTCACTGTTTTTGTTGGATGTAGGTTTGCGAACGTTATTAAAGCTACTATCTACCGTCTAGTCATGTCAACATACAGCACGTCAGGTTCTCTTTCTTTGTGAATAGTAGGAAGTTAGTCAAGGTACAGGTTCATCTTCATCTTCTTCTCTTCCTCTTCTATCTCTCTCTCTCTCTCTATTCGATTCTCTCTCTACATACAAGTATTATTCATTAAACCTGTGACTAACTTAAGCGTTGGAGTGTCCTTGGGGGGACTATCTCCGACCACTTTATTTAACTTTTTTTTTCATGCAGGCAACCAAACATTATTTCTGCTACTATCTACTATCTATATCCAGTTATATCAACATTCAGCATTTCAGGTTCTCTCTCTTTATAAATGGTTAAAAGTTAGTCATGGTACGGGTTCTTTGTCTTCTTTTTCTTTTCCTCTTCTCCCTCTCTCTCTCTCTATCCGACCCTCTCTTTACATACGAATATTATTCATCAGACCGGGGACTAACTTAAGCATTAGGGAGTCCTTGGTCGGGGACTAATCGCCTCTAGAAATTGCAGTTACTAATAACCCCCAAGTATAAGGGTGTGCGGTATAGCTTTAACTCGGTGAGTCCGAGATCGAATCCGCAGAGAACCTAAGTTTAAATTTCTAGGTTAAAAATAAAATTAAAATTCTCTACACCTAAGTTCAAGAATTACTTCAAATTTAATCAAGAAATATTTTTATACTACTCCTCGATTTGTTTAAGCTATTGAATCGTGATAAAAATCAATTACAACTAATCTTAAAAGAAAGTGAACCATATTAAATTTCAAATTTCAAGTAATAAGTAGAAGTCCTGGATTTATCGAGTTCCGGTGGAATGAAATTAAATCATATTGGTGCTCTATTTACCAATTAAAGTTTCATGTCGAAAGGAAAAATTAATTGGAAGATATCATCGTTAAAGCTCTTTTAAAAATCCCCAATACTCAATTTCATATTCACGTCTAATGGATTATGAAATCGGAAAGATCTTTCTTAAGAAAACACTTGTGGTTTCAAACCTAATCTTTTTGTTTTAAGAGTTTTAAGAAAGTTGAAGAATCAAAAACCTTTATCAGTGATTACCGGAATATGATCAAAAGTTTTTGTTTTCGAAGATTCTTCTAAACGAAAGATAGGTTCGAAATTCTAATGTAGATGCTTACGTGATTGCGTATTCATCTACAAAACCCTAGCACATAATATGATTCAAACATCCCACCTTCCCTATGAAGTTAAATCAAGAACAAGAGATTTACGCTACCATTTTGCAAGAATCCATAAATAAAAATTAATAAGAAAGCAAGACACGAAAGAAAAGAAAGATCCGAACTTCTATAAAAATAAGAAAAATACAATACCGCACTTCAAAGAATTGAAAGAGCGAAGAACAATAACTAAAGCTGAAGCAATCACACCCACTGTTGCGCAAACTCGTAAAAACATCTTCAAAAATAAATGAAAATAACTTTCTAAACCCTAAGAACTACCCTAGAATGGTTGGCAGAACTCCCTTTTTAACAGCTGTTCGATTGGTATTTAAAGCCCATGCATAAAACCCCAAAAATAACCAAAAATGCGACTTTTGGATGCCCAAGTGTCCGGACACCCAGATGGGATGTCCGAACGGTAGTAGCCTAATGTATGGGTTTTGTCTTCTGTGGTCTTGAGGGTGTCCGGACGCCTCTACACCAGCATTTCCGATTTCTGCTACGATTTTGACCATGAATAAGACCGATTCAGGCTTCGGCTAAAACATGAAAGTTGTATCTCTTTAAGTCATCTTTCCAACCCAAAAAGAATCAAGTCAATCAGATTTGTGAATGAAAATATATGGCCGGAACACTGTCATGGCATCGTGCTGGACACTTTCCATGGTTTGCACATTTAAGCTCCAAACTTGCTTTTCCCCTTCCATGCCCTCCATGGAATTGTTCTTTGAGCTAGCCCTCACTATATGTCTTCATCTTTGACACTCCTAAATGCATTTGTTGAACCCTTTTTCCTACAATTAAGAAAAAGAATTCATATTAGTGTAAAACGTAACAAAATGCATAACTATATGTTAAAATAAAGGTCTTGCAATTACACTTTTCAAGTGTAATGAGGGACTATCTCCGACAGCTTTATTTCACTATTTTTTTTTCATGTAGGTAACCGAAAATTATTACTGCTACTATCTACTGTCTATATCCAGCCATTCCAACATAATGCTCGTCAGGTAATTTCTCAATATAACTAGTAAAAGGTTATTTAAGGTATAGTTTTTTTCATCTTCTTCTTCTTTTCCACTTCCATCTCTCTCTCTCTCTATCCGACCCTCTCTCCGCATACGAGTGTTATTCATGAGACATGCGACTAACTTAAGCATCGGAGAGTCCTTGGTCGGGGACTTTCTCCAACCGCTTTCTTTCACTGTTTTTGTTGCATGTAGGTTTACGAACGTTATTAAAACTACTATCTACCGTCTAGTCATGTCAATATACAGCACATCAGGTTCTCATTCTCCATGAATAGTAAGAAGTTAGTCAACGTACGGGTTCATCTTCTTCTTTTTCTCTTCCTCTTCTTTCTCTCTCTCTCTCTATTCGATTCTCTCTTTACATACGAGTATTATTCATTGGACCTGTGACAAACTTAAGCGTCGGAGTGTCCTTGGTCGGGGACTATCTCCGACCACTTTATTTCACTTTTTTTTTCATGCAGGCAACCAGACATTATTACTGCTACTATCTACTGTCTAAATCCCATCATATCAACATACAGCATGTCAGGTTCTCTCTCTTTCTAAATAGTTAAAAGTTAGTCATGGTACAGGTTCTTTGCCTTCTTCTTCTTTTCCTCTTCTCCTTCTCTCTCTCTCTCCCTCTATCCGACCCTCTCTTTATATACGAGTATTATTCATCAGATCGGGGATTAACTTAAGCATTGGAGAGTCCTTGGTCGGGGACTATCTCCGATAGCTTTATTTCACTATTTTTTGCAAGTAGGTAACCGAATAATATTACTGCTACTATCTACCGTCTCTATCCAGTCATGCCAACATAATGCTCATATGGTAATTTCTCTATATAACTAGTAAAAAGTTATTTAAGGTACGGTTTTTTTCATCTTCTTCTTCTTTTCCTCTTCTCTCTCTCTCTTTATCTGACCCTCTCTCCACATACGAGTGTTATTCATGACATCTACGACTAACTTAAGCATCGGAGAGTCCTTGGTCGGGCACTTTCTCCAACCGCTTTATTTCACTGTTTTTGTTGCATGTAGGTTTGCGAACGTTATTAAAACTACTATCTAGCATCTAGTCATGTCAACATACAGCACGTCAGGTTCTCTTTCTCTATGAATAGAAAGAAACTAGTCAAGGTACAGGTTCATCTTTTTCTTCTTCTCTTTCTCTTCTCTTTCTCTCTCTCTCTATTCGATTCTCTCTTTACATACGAGTATGATTCATTAGACCTTCGACTAACTTAAGCGTTGGAGTGTCCTTGGTCGGGGACTATCTCTGACCACTTTATTTCACTTTTTTTTTTCACACAGGCAACCAAACATTTTTACTGCAACTATCTACTGTCTATATCCAGTCATATCAACATACAGGATGGCAAGTTCTCTCTCTTTATAAATAGTTAAAAGTTAGTCATGGTACGGGTTTTTTGTCTTCTTCTTCTTTTCCTCTTCTCCCTCTCTCTCTCTCTCTCTCTATCTGACCCTCTCTTTACAAACGAGTAATATTCATCAGATTAGGGACTAACTTAAGCATTGGACAGTCCTTGGCCAGGGACTATCTCCGACAGCTTTATTTCATTATTTTTGCTTCATGAAGGTAACCGAAAATTATTACTGGTACTATCTACCGTCTATATCCAGTCATGCTAACATAATGCTCGTCAGGTGATTTCTCCATTTAACTAGTACAATGTTATCAAAGGTATGATTTTTTTCATCTTCTTTTTCTTTTCCTCTTCTCTCTCTCTCTCTTTATCCGACCCTCCGTCCGCATACGAGTGTTACTCATGGGACCTGCTACTAACTTAAGCATCGGAGAGTCCTTAGTCGGGGACTTTCTCCAACCGCTTTATTTCACTATTTTTGTTGCTTGTAGGTTTATGAACGTTATTAAAGCTACTATCTACCGTCTAGTCATGTCAACATACAGCACGTCAGGTTCTCTTTCTCTATGAATAGTAAGAAACTAGTCAAGGTACGGGTTCATCTTCTTTTTCTTTTCTTCCTCTTCTCTCTCGTTCTCTCTATTTGATTCTCTCTCTACATACGAGTATTATTCATTAGACTTTTGACTAACGTAAGCGTCGGAGTGTCCTTGGCCGGGGATAATCTCCGACCATTTTATTTCATTTTTTTTTTTCATACAGGCAACCGAACATTATTAATGCTACTAGCTACTCTCTATATCCAGTCATATCAACATACAGCATGTCAGGTTCTCTCTCTTTATAAATAGTTAAAAGTTAGTCATCGCACGGGGTCTTTGCCCCCTTCTTCTTTTCCTCCTTTCCCTCTTCCTTCTTTATCCGACCCTCACTTTACATACGATATTTATTCATAAGACCGAGGATTAACTTAAGCATTGGAGAATCCTTGGTCGCGGACTATCTCCGACAGCTTTATTTCACTATTTTTTTTCATGTAGGTAACTGAAAATTATTACTACGACTATCCACCGTCCATATCCAGTCAAGCCAACGTAATGCTCGTCAGGTAATTTCTTTATATAACTAGTAAAGAGTTATTTAAGGTACGGTTTTTTTCATCTTCTCCTTCTTTTCCTCCTCTCTCTCTCTCTTTATCCGACCCTCTCTCCGCATACGAGTGTTATTCATGAGACCTGTAACTAACTTAAGCATCAAAAAGTCCTTGGTCGGAGACTTTCTCCAACCACTTTATTTCACTATTTTTGTTGCATGTCGGTTTACGAACGTTATTAAAGCTACTATCTACCGTCTAGTCATGTCAACATACAGCGCGTCAGGTTCCCTTTCTCTATGAATAGTAAGAAGTCAGTCAAGGTACGGGTTCTTCTTCTTCTTCTTCTCTTCCTCTTCGCTCTCTCTCTCTCTCCATTCGATTCTCTCTTTAATACGAATATTATTCATTAGACGCGTGACTAACTTAAGCGTCGGAGTGTCCTTGGTCAAGGACTATCTCCGACCACTATATTTCACTTTTTTTTCATGCTCGTAACCAACCATTATTACCGCTACAATCTACTGTCTATATCCAGTTATATCAACATACAGCATGTCAGTTTCTCTCTCTTGGTAAATAGTTAAAAGTTAGTCATGGTACGTCTTCTTTGCTTTCTTCTTCTTTTCCTCTTCTCCCTCTCTCTCTGTCTCTCTCTCTCTATTTCGACCCTATCTTTACAAACGAGTATTATTCATCAGACTGGGTACTAACTTAAGCATTGGAGAGTCCTCGGTCGGGGACTATCTTTGACAGCTTTATTTCACTACTTTTTTTTATGCAGGTAATAGAAAATTATTACTGCTACTATCTACCATCTATATCCAGTCATGCCAACATAATACTCATCAGGTAATTTCTCTATATAACTCGTAAAAAGTTATTTAAGGTATGGTTTTTTTCATCTTCTTCTTCTTTTCATCTTCTCTCTCTCTCTCTCTCTCTCTTTATCCGGCCCTCTCTCCGTATACGAGTGTTATTCATGAGACATGCAGCTAACCTAAGCATCAGAGAGTCCTTGGTCGAGGACCTTCTCCAAGCACTTTATTTCACTATTTTTGTTGCATGTCGGTTTACGAACGTTATTAAATCTATTATCTACCGTCTAGTCATGTCAACATACAGCGCGTGAGGTTCTCTTTCTCTATGAATAGTAAGAAGTTAGTCAAGGTACGGGTTCATCTTCTTCTTCTTCTCTTCCTCTTCTCTCACTCTCTCTCCATTCGATTCTCTCTTTAGATGCGAGTATTATTCATTGGACCTGTGATTAACTTAAGCGTCGGAGTGTCTTTAGTCGGGGACAATCTCCGACCACTTTATTTCACTTTTTTTTCATGCAGGCAACCAAACATTATTACTGCTACTATCTACTGTCTATATCCCATCATATCAACATACAGCATCTCAGGTTCTCTCTCTTTAGAAATAATTAAAAGTTTATCATGGTACGGATTCTTTGCCTTCTTCTTCTTTTCCTCTTCTCCCTCTCTCTCTTCCTTTCTATCTGACTGTCTCTTTACATACGAGTATTATTCATCAGGTCGGGGACTAAGTTAAGCATTAGAGAGTCCTTGGTCGGGGACTATCTCCGGCAGCTTTATTTCACTATTTTTTTTGATGTAGGTAACCAAATATTATTACTGCTACTATCTACCGTCTATATCCAGTCATGCCAACATAATGCTCATATGGTAATTTCTCTATATAACTAGTAAAGAGTTATTTAAGGTATGGTTTTTTTCATCTTCTTCTTCTTTTCCTCTTCTCTCTCTCTCTTTATCCAACCCTCTCTCCGCATACGAGTGTTATTCATGAGACCTGTGACTAACCTAAGCATTGGAGAGTCCTTGTGTGGGGACCTTCTCTAACCGCTTTATTTCACTGTTTTTGTTGCATGTAGGTTTGCAAACGTTATTAAAGCTACTATCTACCATCTAGTCAAGTCAACATACAGCACGTCAGGTTTTCTTTCTCTATGAATAGCAAGAAGTTAGTTAAGGTACATGTTCATCTTCGACTTCTTCTCTTCCTCTTCTCTCTCTCTCCCCCTATTCGGTTCTCTCTTTACATACAAGTATTATTCATTAGACCTGTGACTAACTTAAGCGTCGGAGTGTCCTTGCTCGGGGACTATCTCCGACCACTTTATTTCATTTTTTTTCATACAGGTAACGAAATATTATTACTGCTACAATCTACTACCTATGTCCTATCATATCAACATACAGCATGTCAGGTTCTCTCTCTCGGTAAATAGTTAAAAGTTAGTTATGGTACGGGTTCTTTGCCTTCTTCTTCTTTTCCTCTTCTCCCTCTCTCCATCTCTCTCTCTCTTTATCCGACCCTCTCATTACAAACGAGTATTATCCATCACACCGGGGACTAACTTAAGCATTGGAGAGTCCTTGGTCAGGGACTTTCTCCAACCTCTTTATTTCACTATTTTTGTTACATGTAGGTTTGAGAACGTTATTAAAGCTAATGTCTACTGTCTAGTCATGTCAACATACAACACGTCAGGTTCTCTTTCTCTATGAATAGTAAGAAGTTAGTCAAGGTACGGGTTCATCATCTTCTTCCTCTCTTCCTTTTTCTCTCGCTCTCTCTCTTCGATTCTCTCTTTACATACGAGTATTATCCGTTAGATTTGTGACTAACTTAAGCGTTGGAGTGTCCTTGGTCGGGGACAATCTCCGACCACTTTATTACACTTTTTTTTTTCATCCAGGCAACCAAACATTATTACTGCTACTACCTACCGTCTATATCCAGTCATATCAACATACGGCATGTCAGGTTCTCTCTCTTTATAAACAGTTAAAAGTTAGTCATGGTACGGGTTCTTTGCCTTCTTCTTCTTTTCCTCTTCTCCTTTCTCTTTCTTTATCCGACCCTGTCTTTACATACGATATTTATTCATAAGACCGGGGACTAACTTAAGCATTAGAGAGTCCTTGGTCAGGGACTATCTCTGACCGCTTTATTTCACTATTTTTTTTCATGTAGGTAACCGAAAATTATTACTGCTAATATCTACCGCCTATATCCAGTCGCGCCAACATAATGTTCGTCAGGTAATGTCTCTATATAACTAGTAAAGAGTTATTTAAGGTACGGTTTTTTTCATCTTCTTCATCTTTTCCTCTTCTCTCGCTCACTTTATCCGACCCTCTCTCCGCAACGGAGTGTTATTCATGAGACCTGCGACTAACTTAAGCATCGGAGAGTCCTTGGTCGGGGACTTTCTCCAACCGCTTTATTGACTATTTTTGTTACATGTACGTTTGGGAACGTTATTAAAGCTACTATCTACCGTCTGGTCATGTCAACATACAGCACGTCAGGTTCTCTTTTTCTATGAATAGTAAGAAGTTAGTCAAGGTACGGGTTCATCTTCTTCTTCTTCTCTTCCTCTTCTCTCTCTCTTTCTCTATTTGATTCTCTCTTTACATACGAGTATTATTCATTGGACCTGTGACTAACTTAAGCGTCGGAGTGTCCTTGGTCGGGGACAATCTCTGACCACTTTATTTCACTTTTTATTTTCATGCAGGCAACCGAACATTATTACTGCTACTACCTACTGTCTATATCTAGTCATATCAACATACAGCATGTCAGGCTCTCTCTCTTTATAAATACTTAAAAGTTAGTCATGGTAAGGGTTCTTTGCCTTCTTCTTCTTTTTCTATTCTCCCTCTCTCTCTCTATCCGACCCTTTCTTTACATACGATATTTATTCATAAGTCCGGGGACTAACTTAAGTATTGGGGAGTCCTTGGTCGAGGACTATCTCCGACCGTTTTATTTCACTTTTTTTTTCATGCAAGCAACCGAACATTATTACTACTACTATCTACTGTCTATATCCCGTCATATCAACATATAGCATGTCAGGTTCTCTCTCTTTATAAGTAGTTAAAAGTTAGTCATGGTACGGGTTCTTTCCCTTCTTCTTTTCCTCTTCTCCCTCTCTCTCTCGCTCTTTATCCGACCCTCTCTTTATAGACGAGTATTATTCGTCAGGCCGGGGACTAACTTAGGCATTGGAGAGTCCTTGACCGGGGACTATCTTCGACAGCTTTATTTTGCTATTTGTTTTTTATGAAGGCAACGAAAAATTATTACTGCTACTATCTACGGCATGCCAACATAATGCTCGTCAGGTAATTTCTCTATATAACTAGTAAAGAGTTATTTAAGGTATAGTTTTTTCCATCTTCTTCTTCTTTTCCTCTTCTCTCTCTCTTTCTCTCTCTTTATCCGACCCTCTCTCCGCATACGAGTGTTATTCATAAGACATGAGACTAACTTAAGCATTGGAGAGTCCTTCATCGGGGACTATCTCTGATAGCTTTATTTCACTATTTTTTGTAAGTCGGTAACCGAATATTATTACTGCTACTATCTGTCATCTATATCCAGTCATGTCAACATAATGCTCGTATGGTAATTTCTCTATATAACTAGTAAACAGTTATTTAAAGTACGGTATTTTTCGTCTTTTTCTTCTTTCCCTCTTCTCTCTCTCTCTTTATCCGACCCTCTCTCCGCATAAGAGTGTTATTCACGAAACCTACAAGTAACTTAAGCATCGGATAGTCCTTGGTCATAGGCTTTCTCCAACCCCTTTATTTCACTGTTTTTGTTGCATGTAGGTTTGTGAACGTTATTAAAGCTACTATCTACCGTTTAGTCGTGTCAATATACAAAACGTCAGGTTCTCTTTCTCTATGAAAAGTAAGAAGTTAGTCTTGGCACGGGTTCATCCTCTTCTTCTTCTCTTCCTCTTCTCTCTCTCTCTCTATTCGATTCTCTCTTTACATACGAGTATTATTCGATAGACCTTTGACTAACTTAAGCGTCGGAGTGTCCTTGGTCGAGGACCATCTCTGACCACTTTATTTCACTTATTTTTTCATCCAGGTAACATAACATTATTAGTGCTACTAGCTACCGTATATATCCAGTCATATCAACATACAGCATGTCAGGTTCTCTCTCTTTCTAAATGTTAAAACTTAGTCATGGTACAGGTTCTTTCTCTTCTTCTTCTTTTCCTATTCTCCCTCACTCTCTCTCTATCCGACCCTCTCTTTATAAACGAATAATATTCATCAAGCTGGGGACTAATTTAAGCACTGGAGAGTCCTTGGCCGGGGACTATCTTCGACAGCTTTATTTCACTATTTTTTTTCATGAGGGTAATTGAAAATTATTACGGGTACTATCTACTGTCTATATCCAGCCATGCCAACATAATGCTCGTCAGGTGATTCCTCTATACAACTAGTACAGAGTTATTTAAGGTACGGTTTTTTTCATCTTCTTCTTCTTTTCCTCTTCTCTCTCCCTCTCTTTGTCTGACCCTCTCTCTACATGCGAGTGTTATTCATGGGACCTGCGACTAACTTAAGCATTGGAGAGTCCTTGGTCAGGGACTTTCTCCAACCTTTTTACTTCATTGTTTATGTTACATGTAGGTTTAAGACCGTTATTATCTACCGTCTAGTCATGTCAATATATAGCATGTCAGGTTCTCTTTCTCTATGAATAGTAAGAAGTTAGTCAAGGTACGGGTTCATCTTCTTCTTCTTCTCTTCCTTTCTCTCTGTCTCTCTCTTTTCGATTCTCTCTTTACATACGAGTATTATTTGTTAGACCTATGACTAACTTAAGTGTCAGAGTGTCCTTGGTCGGGGACAGTCTCCGACCACTTTATTACCCTTTTTCTTTAATGCAGGCAACCGAACATTATTACTGTTACTACCTACCGTCTATATCCAGTCATTTCAACATACTGCATGTCAGGTTCTCTCTCTTTATAAATAGTTAAAAGTTGGTCATGGTACGGGTTCTTTGCCTTCATCTTCTTTTCCTCTTCTCCCTCTCCCTTTCTCTATCCGACCCTCTCTTTACATACGATATTTATTCATAGGACTGGGGACTAACTTAAGCATTGGAGAGTCCTTGGTGGGGCACTATCTCCGACTGCTTTATTTCACTATTTTTTTTCATGTAGATAACCGAAAATTATTACTGCTACTATATACCGCCTATGTCCAGTCACGTCAACATAATGCTCATCAGGTAATTTCTCTGTATAACTAGTAAAGAGTTATTTAAGGTACGGTTTTTTTCATCTTCTCCATCTTTTCCTCTTCTCTCTTCACTTTATCTGACCCTCTCTCCGCAACCGAGTGTTATTCATGAGACCTGTGACTAACTTAAGCATCGGAGAGTCCTTGGTCGGGGACTTTCTCAAACCGCTTCATTTCTCTGTTTTTTTTACATGTACGTTTGCGAACGTTATTAAAGCTACTATCTACCGTCTAGTCATGTCAACATACAGCACGTCAGGTTCTCTTTCTCTATGAATAGTTAGTAGTTAGTCAAGGTACGGGTTCATCATCTTCTTCTTCTCTTCCTCTCCTCTCTCTCTTTCTCTATTCGGTTCTCTCTTTACATACGAGTATTATTCATTAGACCTGTAACTAACTTAAGCGTCGGAGTGTCCTTGCTCGGGGACTATCTCCGACCACTTTATTTCACTTTTTTTTTCATACAGGCCACCGAACATTATTACTGCTACTACCTACTGTCTATATCTAGTCATATCAACATACAATATGTTAGGTTCTCTTTCTTTATAAATACTTAAAAGTTAGTCATGGTACGGGTTCTTTGCCTTTCTTTTTCTTTTTCTCTTCTCCCTCTCTCTCTCTCTATCCAACCCTTTCTTTACATACGATATTTATTCATAAGACCGGGGACTAACTTAAGTATTGGAGAGTCCTTGGTCGGGGACTATCTTCGACCGCTTTATTTCACTATTATTTTTCATGTAGGTAACCGAAAATTATTACTGTTACTATCTACCGTCTATATCCAGTCACGCCAACATAATGCTCATCAGGTAATTTCTCTATATAACTAGTAAAGAGTTATTTAAGGTATAGTTTTTTTCATCTTCTCCTTCTTTTCCTCATCTCTCTCTCTCTCTATCCGACCCTCTCTCCGCATACGAGTTTTACTCATGAGACCTACGACTAACTTAAGCATAGGAGAGTCCTTGGTCGGAGACTTTCTCTAACCGCTTTATTTCACTGTTTTTGTTGCATGTCGGTTTGTGGACGTTATTAAAGCTACTATCTACCGTCTAGTCATGTCAACATACAGCACGTTAGGTTCTCTTTCTCTATGAATAGTAAGAAGTTAGTCAAGGTACGGGTTCATCTTCTTCTTCTTCTCTACCTCTTCTCTCCCTCTCTCTCCATTTGATTCTCTTTTTACATACGAGTGTTATTCATTAGACCGTGACTAACTTAAACGTCGGAGTATCCTTGGTCGGGGACTATCTCCAACCACTTTATTTCACTTTTTTTATTTTTCAAGCAGGTAACCAAACATTATTACTGCTTCTATTGACTGTCTATATCCAGTCATATCAAAATACAGCATGTCAGGTTCTCTCACTTTATAAATAGTTAAAAGTTAGTCATGGTACGGGTTGTTTGCCTTCTTCTTCTTTTTCTCTTCTCCCTCTCTCTCTCTCTATCCGACCCTCTCATTACATACGAGTATTATTCATCGGACCGGGAACTAACTTAAGCATTGGAGAGTCCTTGCTCAGGGACTATCTCCGACAGCTTTGTTTCACTATTTTTGTTTCATGTAGGTAACCGAAAATTATTACTGCTACTATCTACAGTCTATATCCTGTCATGCCAACATAATGCTCGTCAGGTAATTTCTCTATGTAACTAGGAAAAACTTATTTAAGGTCCGATTTTTTTTCATCTTCTTCCTCATTTCCTCCTCTCTCTCTCTCTCTTTATCCGACGCTCTCTCCACTTGCGAGTGTTGTTCATAAGACCTGCAACAAACTTAAGCATCGGAGAGTCCTTGGTCGGGGACTGTCTCCAACCGCTTTCCTTCACTGCTTTTGTTGCATGTAGGTTTACGAACGTTATTAAAGCTACTATCTACCGCCTAGTCATGTCAACATACAGCACGTCAGGTTCTCTTTCTCTATGAATAGTAAGAAGACAGTCAAGGTTCGGGTTCATCTTCTTCTTCTACTCTTCCTCTTCTCTCTCTCTCTCTCTCTCTCTCTCTCTCTCTATTCGATTCTCTCTTGACATACAAGTATTATTCATTAGACCTTTGACTAACTTAAGCGTCGGAGTGTCCTTGGTCGGGGACTATATCTGACAACTTTATTTCGCCTTTTTGTTTCAAGCAGGCAACCAAATATTATTACTGCTACTATCTACTATCTATATCTAGTCATATCAACATACAAGATGGCAGGTTCTCTCTCTTTATAAGTAGTTAAAAGTTAGTCATGGTACAGGTTCTTTACCTTCTTCTTCTATTCCTCTTCTCCCTCTCTCTCTCTATCCGACCCTCTCTTTACAAATGAGTACTATTCATCAGACTGGGACTAACTTAAGCATTAGAGAGTCCTTGGTCGGGGACTATCTCCGACAGCTTCAAATCATTATTTTTTTCATGTAGGTAACCAAAATTTATTACTACTACTATCTACCGTCTATATCCAGTCAAGCCAACATAATGCTCGTCAGGTAATTTCTCTATATAACTAGTAAAGAGTTATTTAAGGTGCGATTTTTTTCATTATCTTCTTCTTTCCTTCTTCTCTCTCTCTCTTTATCCGACCCTTTCTCCGCATATGAGTGTTACTCATAAGACCTGTGACTAACTTAAACATCGGAGAGTCCTTGGTCGGGGACTTTCTCCAACCGCTTTATTTAACTGTTTTTGTTGCATGTAGGTTTACGAACGTTATTAAAGCTACTATCTACCGTCTAGTCATGTCAACATACCGCACGTTAGGTTCTCTTTCTCTATGAATAGTAAGAAGTTAGTCAACGTACGGGTTCATCTTCTTCTTCTTCTCCTCCTCTTCTCTCTCTCTCTCTCTCCATTCGATTCTCTCTTTACATACGAGTACTATTCATTAGACCTGTGACTAACGTAAGCGTCTAAGTATCCTTGGTCGGGGACCATCGCCAACCACTTTATTTCACTTCTTTTTTTTTCGTGCAGGCAACCAAACATTATTACTGCTACTCTCTACTGTCTATATCCAGTCATATCAAAATACAGCATGTCAGGTTTTCTCTCTTTATAAATCGTTAAAAGTTAGTCATAGTACGATTTCTTTTCATTCTTCTTCTTTTTCTCTTCATCCTCTCTCTTTCTTTATCCGACCCTCTCTTTACGTACGAGTATTCTTCATCGGACCGGGAACTAAGTTACGCATTAGAGAGTCCTTGGTCGGGGACTATCTGTGACTACTTTATTTCACTATTTGTTTTCATATTGGTAACCGAAAATTATTACTACTACGATCTACCGTCTATATCCAGTCATGCCAACGTAATGCTCGTCAGGTAATTTCTTGATATAACTAGCAACAAGTTATTTACGGTACGGTTTTTTTCATCTTCTTCTTCTTTTCCTGTTCTCTCTCCCTCTCTTTATCCGACCCTCTCTCCACATACGAGTGTTATTCAAGAGACATGCTGCTAACTAAAGCATCGGAGAGTCCTCGGTTGGGGACTTTCTCCAACCGCTTTCTTTCACTGTTTTTGTTACATGTAGGTTTGCGAAAATTATTAGAGCTACTATCTACCGTCTAGTCATGTCAACATATAGCACATCAGGTTCTCTTTTCTCTATGAATAGCAAGAAGTTAGTCAAGGTACGAGTTCATCTTCATCTTCTTCCCTTCCTCTTCTCCCTCTCTCTCTCTCTATTCGATTTTCTCTTTACATACGAGTATTATTCATTTGACCTGTGACTAACTTAAGCGTCAGAGTGTCCTTCGTCGGGGACTATCTCCGACCACTTCATTTCACTTTTTTTTTTCATGCAGGCAACGAAGCATTATTACTGCTAATATCTACTATCTATATCCAGTCATATGAACATACAGCATGTCAGGTTCTCTCCCTTTATAAATAGTCAAAAGTCAGTCATGGTACGGGTTCTTTGCCTTCTTATTCTTTTCCTCTTCTCCTTCTCTCTCTCTCTATCCGATCCTCTCTTTACATACGAGTATTATTCATCAGACTGGGAACTAACTTAAGCATTGGAGAATCCTTGGTCGACGACTATCTCCACAGCTTTATTTCACTATTTTTTTCATGCAGGTAACCGAAAATTGTGACTGCTACTATCTACCGTCTATATCCAGTCATGCAAACATAATGCTCGTCAGGTAATTTCTCTATATAACTAGTACAGACTTATTTAAGGTGTGGTTTTTTTCATCTTCTTCTTCCTTTCCCCTTCTCTCTCTCTCTTTATCCGACCCTCTCTCCGTATACGAGTGTTATTCATGAGACATGCGCCTAACGTAAACATCGGAGAGTCCTTGGTCGGGGACTTCCTCTTTGTCTTCTCTCTCTCGTTCTCTCTATTCGATTCTCTCTTTACATACGAGTATTATTCATTAGACCTGTGACAAACTTAAGCGTCGGGGTGTCCTTGGTCGGGGACTATCTCCGACCACTTTAGTTCACCTTTTTTTTTCATGCAGGAAACCAAACCTTATTACTGCTACTATCTACTGTCTATATCCTGTCATATCAGCATACTGGATGGCAGGTTCTCTCTCTTTGTAAATAGTTAAAAGTTAGTCACGGTATGAGTTCTTTGCCTTTTTTTTCTTTTCCTCTTCTCCCTCTCTCTCTCTCTCTCTCTTTCCGACCCTCTCTTTACATACGAGTATTATTCATCAGACCGGAGACTAACTTAAGCATTGGAGAGTCCTTGGTCAGGGACTATCTCCTTCAACTTTATTTCACTATTTTTTTTAATGTAGGTAACCAAAAATTATTACTGTTACTATCTACTTTCCATATCCAGTCATGCCAACATAATGCTCGTCAGGTAATTTCTCTATATAACTAGTAAAGAGTTATTTAAGGTACATTTTTTTTCATCTTCTTCTTCCTTTCCTTTTCTCTCTTTCTCTTTATCCGACCCTCTCTCCGCATACGAGTGTTATTTATGAGACCTGCGACAAACTTAAGCATCGGAGAGCTCTTTGTCGGGGGCTTCTCCAACCGCTTTTTTTCACTATTTTTGTTGCATGTAGGTTTGCACACGTATTAAAGCTACTAGCTACGGTCTAGTCATGTCAACATACAGCACGTCAGGTTCTCTTTCTCTATGAATAGTAAGAAGTTAGTCAAGGTACGGGTTCATCTTCTTCTTTTTCCCTTCCTCTTCTCTCTCTCTATTCGATCCTCTCTTTACATACGAGTATTATTCGTTAGATCTGTGACTAACTTAAGCGTCGGAGTGTCCTTGGTCGGGGACTATCTCCGACCACTTTATTTCACTTTTTTCTTTTTTTAAGCAGGTAACCAAACATTATTACTGCTGCTATCTAATGTTTATATCTAGTCATATTAACATACAGCTTGTCAAGTTTTCTCTCTTTAGAAATAGTTAAAAGTTAGTCATGGTACGGGTTCTTTGCTTTCTTCTTCTTTTCATCTTCTCATTCCCTCTCTCTCTCTCTCAATCCAACCCTCTTTTTACATACGAGTATTATTCATCAGACCAGGAACTAACTTAAGCATTGGAGAGTCCTTGGTCGGGAACTAACTCGACAGCTTCATTTCACTATTTTTTTTTCAAGTAGGTAACCGAAAATCATTATTGCTACTACCTATCGTTTATATCGAGTCACACCAACATAATGCTCGTCAGGTAATTTCTCTATATAACTAGTAAAAAGTTATTTAAGGTACGGATTTTTTCATCATCTTCTTCTTTTCCTCTTCTCTCTCTCTCCCCTTATCCGACCCTCTCTCCGCATACGAGTTTTATTCATGAGACATGCGACAAACTTAAGCATCGGAGAGTCCTTGGTCGGGGACTTTCTCCAACTGCTTTATTTCACTGTTTTTGTCACATGTTGGTTTGCGAACGTATTAAAGCTACAAGCCACGGTCTCGTCATGTCAACATACAACACGTCAGGTTCTCTTTCTCTGTGAAGAGTAAGAAGTTAGTCAAGGTATGGGATCATCTTCTTCTTCTTCTCTTCCTCTTCTCTCTCTCTCTCTCTCTATTCGATTCTCTCTTTACACACGAGTATTATTCATTAGACCTGTGATTAGCTTAAGCGTCAGAGTATCCCTGGTCGGGGACTGTCTTCGACCATTTTATTTCACTTTTTTTCTTCATGCAAGCAACCAAACATTATTACTGCTACTATCTACCGTCTATATCCAGTCATATCAACATACAGTATGTCAGGTTCTCTCTCTCTTTTTAAATAGTTAAAATTTAGTCATGGTATAGGTTCTTTGCCTTCTTCTTCTTTTCCTCTTCTCCCTCTCTCTCTCTCTCTCTCTCTCTATCCGACTCTCTCATTACATACGAGTATTATTCATCAGACCGGGGACTAACTTAAGCATTGGAGAGTCCTTGGTTGGGGACTATCTCCGACAGCTTTATTTCATAATTTTTTCTCATGTAGGTAACTGAAAATTATTACTGCTACTATCTACTTTCTATATCCAGTCATGCCAACGTAATGCTCGTTCGGTAATTTCTCCATATAACTAGTGAAGAGTTATTTAAGGTACAATTTTTTTCGTCTTCTTCTTCTTTTCCTCTTCTCTCTTTCTCTTTATCTGACCCTCTGTCCTCATACGAGTGTTATTCATGAGAACTGCGACGAACTTAAACATCGCAGAGTCCTTGGTCGGGGACTTTCTCCAACCGTTTTATTTCACTGTTTCTGTTGCATGTAGGTTTGCGAATGTATTAAAGCTACTATCGACTGTCTAATCATGTCAACAGAAAGCATGTCAAGTTCTCTTTCTCTATGAATAGTAAGAAGTTAGTCAAGGTACGGGTTCATCTTCTTCTTCTTCACTTCCTCTTCTCTCTCTCCCTCTCTCTTTCTCTTCGATTCTCTCTTTACATACGAGTATTATTCATTAGACCTGTGACTAACTTAAGCGTCGAAGTGTCCTTGGTCGGGTCTACCTCCTACCACTTTATTTCACTTTTTATATTTTTCAAGCAGGTAATCAAAATTATTACCGCCACTATCTACTGTTTATATCCAGTCATATCAACATACAGCATGTTAGGTTCTCTCTCTTTATAAGTAGTTAAACATTAGTCGTGGTATGGGTTCTTTGCCTTCTTCTTCTTTTCCTCTTCTCCCTCTCTCTTTCTCCATCCGGCCCTCTTTTTACATACGAGTATTATTCATCAGATCGGGGACTAACTTAAGCATTGGAGAGTCCTTGGTCGGGGACTATCTCCAATTGCTTTATTTCGTAATTTTTTTTCATGTAGGTAACCGAAAATTATTACTACCACTATCTCTCGTCGATATCCAGTCATGCCAATGTAATGCTCGTCAGGTAATTTCTCTACATAACTAGTAAAGAGTTATTTAAGGTACGGTTTTTTTCGTCTTCTTCTTCTCCTCTTCTCTCTTTCTCTTTATCCAACCCTTTCCCTGCATACGAGTGTTTTTTATGAGACCTGTGACTAACTTAAACATCGCAGAGTCCTTGGTCAGGGACTTTCTCCAACCGCTTTATTTCACTATTTTTGTTGCATGTAGGTTTGCGAACGTATTAAAGCTACTATCGACCGTCTACTCATGTCAACATATAGCACGTCAGGTTCTCTTTCTCTATGAATCGTAAGGAGTTAGTCAAGGTATGGGTTCATCTTCTTCTTCTTCTCTTCCTCTTCTCTCTCTCTCTTTCTCTCTATTCGATTCTCCCTTTACATACGAGTATTATTCGTTAGACCTGTGTCTAACTTAAGCGTCGGAGTGTCCTTGGTCAGGGACTATCTCCGACCACTTTATTTCACATTTTTCATTTTTTAAGCAGGTAACCAAACATTATTACTGCTACTATCTAATCTTTATATCCTATCATATCAACATATAACTTTTCAAGCTTTCTCTCTTTAGAAATAGTTAAAAGTTAGTCATGGTACGGGTTCTTTGCCTTCTTCTTCTTTTCCTCTTCTCCCTCTCTCTTTCTCTATCCGACCCTCGTTTTACATGCGAGTATTATTCATCAGATCGAGGACTAACTTAAGCATTGGAGAGTCCTTGGTCGGGGACTATCTCCGACTGCTTTATTTCATAATTGTTTTTCATGTAGGTAACCGAAAATTATTACTGCTACAATCTCTCGTCGATATCCAGTCATGCCAATATAATGCTCGTCAGGTAATTTCTCTATATAACTAGTAAAGAGTTATTTAAGGTACGGTTTTTTTCATCTTTTTCTACTTTTCCTCTTCTCTCTTTCTCTTTATCCGACCCTCTCTCTGCATACGAGTGTTTTTTATGAGACCTGTGACTAACTTAAACATCGCAGAGTCCTTGGTCGGGGACTTTCTCTAACCGCTTTATTTCACTATTTTTGTTGCATGTAGGTTTGCTAACGTATTAAAGCTACTATTGACCATCTACTCATGTCAACATATAGCACGTCAGGTTCTCTTTCTCTATGAATCGTAAGGAGTTAGTCAACGTATGGGTTCATCTTCTTCTTCTTCTCTTCCTCTTCTCTCTCTCTCTTTCTCTCTATTCGATTCTCTCTTTACATACAAGTATTATTTGTTAGACCAGTGACTAACTTAAGCGTCGGAGTGTCCTTGGTCGAGGCTATCTCCGACCACTTTATTTCAGTTTTTTTATTTTTCGAGCAGGTAACTAAACATTATTACTGTAACTATTTGCTGTCTATCTCTATCATGTCAACATACAGCATGTCAGGTTCTCTCTCTTTATAACTTGTTATAAGTTAGTCATGGTACGGGTTCTTTGCCTTCTTCTTTTTTTCCTCTTCTCCCTCTCTCTCTCTATTCAACCCCCTCTTTATCTATGGGGATTATTCATCAGACCGGGAACTAACTTAAGCATTGGAGAGTCCTTGGTCGGGGACTATCTCCAACAGCTTTATTTCACTATTTTTTTCATGTAGGTAACCAAAAATTATTACTTCTACTATCTAGCATCTGTATCCAGTCATGCCAATATAGTGCTCGTCAGGTAATTTCTCTATAAAACTAGTAAAAAGTTATTTAAGGTACGATTTCTTTCATCCTCGTCTTCTTTTCCTCTTCTCTCTCTCTCCCTTTATCCGACCCTCTCTCCGCATACGAGTGTTATTCATGAGACATGCAACTAACGTAAGCATCGGAGAGTCCTTGGTCGGGGACTTTCTCCAACTGTTTTCTTCCACTGTTTTTTTTGCATGTAGGTTCACAAACGTTATTAAAGCTACTATCTACCATCTAGTTATGTCAACATACAGCACGTTAGGTTCTCTTTCTCTATGAATAGTAAAAAGTTAGTCAAGGTATGGGTTCATTTTCCTCTTCTTCTCTTCCTCTTCTCTCTCTCTCTCTCTATTCGATTCTCTCTTTACATACGAGTATTATTCATTAGACCTGTTACTAACTTAAGCGTCGGAGTGTCCTTGGTCGGGGACAATCTCCGACCACTTTATTTCACTTTTTTTTTTCATGTAGGTAACCGAAAATTATAACTGCTACTATCTACCGCCTGTATCCAGTCATGCCAACATAATGCTCGTCAGGTAATTTCTCTATATAACTAGTAAAGAGTTATTTAAGGTACGGTTTTTTTCATCTTCTTCTTCTTTTCCTCCTCTCTCTCTCTCTTTATCCGACCCTCTCTCCATATACGAGTGTTATTCAAAAGATATACGACTAACTTAAGCATTGAATAGTCCTCGGTCGGTGACTTTCGCCAACCGCTTTATTTCACTCCTTTTATTGTATGTAGGTTTGCGAACGTTATTAAAGCTACTATCAACCGTCAAGTGGTGTCAACATACAGCACGTCAGGTTCTCTTTCTCTATCAATAGCAAGAAGTTAGTCAAGGTACGGGTTCATCTTTTTCTTCTTCTCTTCCTCTTCTCTCTCTCTCTCTCTCTCGATTCGATTCTCTCTTTACCTACGAGTATTATTCATTAGACCTGTGACTAACTTAAGCATCGGAGTGTCCTTGGTCGGGGACTATCTCCGACCACTTTATTTCACTTTTTTTTTTCATGCAGGAAACCAAGCACTATTACTGCTGCCATCTACTGTCTATAGCCAGTCATATCAACAGACAGCATGCCAGGTTCTCTCTCTTTATAAATAGTTAAAAGTTAGTCATGGCACGGGCTCTTTGCCCTCTTCTTCTTTTCCTCTTCTCTCTCTCTCTCGCTCTATCGGACCCTCTCCTTACATACGAGTATTATTGATCAGACTGGGGACTAACTTAACATTGGAGAGCCTTTGGTCAGGGACTATCTCCGGTAGCTTTATTTCACTATTTGTTTTCGTGTAGGTAACCAAAAATTGCTACGCTACTATCTACCGTCTATATCCAGTCATACCAACATAATGCCCGTTAGGTAATTTCTCTATATAACTAGTAAAGAGTTATTTAAGGTACGGTTTTTTTCATCATCTTCTTCTTTCCTCTTCTCTCTCTCTATATCCGACCCTGTCTCCAGATACGAGTGTTATTCGTAAGATCTGCGACAAACTTAAGCATCGAAGAGTCCTTGGTCGGTGACCTTCTCCAACCGTTTTCTTACACTATTTTTGTTGCATGTGGGTTTTCGAACGTTATTGAAGCTACTATCTATTGTCTAGTCAAGTCAACATACCGCACGTCAGGTTCTCTTTCTCTATGAATAGTAAAAAGTTAGTCAAGGTACGGGTTCATCTTCTTCTTCTTCTCTTCCTCTTCTCTCTCTCTCGAGTCGATTCTCTCTTTACATACGAGTATTATTCATTAGACCTGTGACTAACTTAAGCGTCGGAGTGTCCTTGGTCAGGTACTCTTTCCGACCACTTTATTTCACTTTTTTTTTTCATGCAGGCAACCAAATATTATTATTGCTGCCATCTACTGTGTATATCCAGTCATATCAACGTACAGCATGTTAGGTTCCCTCTCTTTATAAATAGTTAAAAGCTAGTCATGGTACGGGTTCTTTGCCTTCTTCTTCTTTTCGTCTTCTCATTCTCTCTCTCTCTCTCTATATTCGACCCTCTCTTTACATACAAGTATTATTCATCAGACCAGGAGCTAACTTAAGCATTGGAGAGTCCTTGGTCGGGAATTATCTTGATAGCTTTATTTCACTATTTTTTTTTCATGTAGGTAACCGAAAATTATTACAACTACTATCTATCTTTCATATCGAGTCACACCAACATAATGCTCGTCAGGTAATTTCTCTATATAACTAGTAAAAAGTTATTTAACGTACGGCTTTTTTCATCATCTTCTACTTTTCCTCTTCTATCTCTCTCCCTTTATCCGACCCTCCCTCCGCCTACGAGTGTTATTCATGTGACATGCGACAAACTTAAGCATCAGAGAGTCCTTGGTCGAGGACCTTCTCCAACTGCTTAATTTCACCGTTTTTGTTGCATGTTGGTTTGCGAACGTATTAAAGCTACAAGCCACGGTCTAATCATGTCAACATGCAACACGTTAGGTACTCTTCCTCTGTGAATAGTAAGAAGTTAGTCAAGGTATGGGTTCATCTTCTTCTTCTTCTCTTCCTCTTCTCTCTCTCTCTCTCTCTATTCGATTCTCTCTCTACACACGAGTATTATTCATTAGATCTGTGATTAACTTAAGCGTCAGAGTGTCCCTGGTCGGGGACTACCTTCGACCATTTTATTTCACTTTTTTTTTCATGCAGGCAACTAAACATTATTACTACTACAATCTACCATCAATATCCAGTCATATCAACATAAAACATGTCAGGTTCTCTCTCTCTTTATAAGTAGTTAAAAGTTAGTCATGGTACAGTTTCTTTGCCTTCTTCTTCTTTTCCTCTTCTCCCTCTCTCTCTATCCGACTCTCTCCTTACATACGAGTATTATTCATCAGACCGGGGACTAACTTAAGCATTAGAGAGTCCTTGGTCGGGGACTATCTCCGACTGCTTTATTTCATAATTTTTTTTAATATAGGTAACCGAAAATTATTACTGCATCTATCTCTCGTCTATATCCAGTCATGCCAATATAATGCTCGTCAGGTAATTTCTCTATATAATTAGTAAAGAGTTATTTAAGGTACGATTTTTTTTCTCTTCTTCTTCTTTTCCTCTTCTTTCTTTCTCTTCATCCGACCCTCTCTCTGCATACGAGTGTTATCCATGAGACCTGCGACTAACTTAAACATCGGAGTGTCCTTTTTCGGGGACTTTCTCCAACCACTTTATTTCACTATTTTTGTTGCATGTAGGTTTCCGAACGTATTAAAGCTATTATCTACCGTCTACTCATGTCAACATATAGCACATTAGGTTCTCTTTCTCTATGAATAGTAAGGAGTTAGTCAAGGTATGGGTTCATCTTCTTCTTCTTCTCTTCCTCTTCTCTCTCTCTCTTTCTCTCTATTCAATTCTCTCTTTACATACGAGTATTATTCATTAGACCAGTGACTAACTTAAGCGTCGGTGTGTCCTTGGTTGGGGGCTATCTCCGACCACTTTATTTTACTTTTTTTATTTTTCGAGCAGGTAACCAAACATTATTACTGCTACTATCTGCTTTCTATCTCTATCATATCAACATACAGCATATCAGGTTCTCTCTCGTTATAACTAGTTATAAGTTAGTCATGGTACGGGTTGTTTGCCTTATTCTTCTTTTCCTCTTCTCCCTCTCTCTCTCTCTCTATTCAACCCTCTCATTATATACGAGTATTATTCATCAGACCGGGAACTAACTTAAGCATTGGAGAGTCCTTGGTCGGGGACTATCTCCGACAGCTTTATTTCACTATTTTTTTTCATGTAGGTAATCGAAAATTATTACTACTACTATCTATCATCTGTATCCAGTCATGCCAACATAGTGCTCGTCAGGTAATTTCTCTATATAACTAGTAAAAAGTTATTTAAGGTGCGATTTTTTTCATCTTCTTCTTCTTTTCCTCTTCTCTCTCTCTCCCTTTATCCGACCCTCTCTCCGTATACGAGTGTTATTCATGAGACATGCGACTAACTTAAGCATCAGAGAGTCCTTGGTCGGGGACTTTCTCCAACTGTTTTCTTTCACTGTTTTTTTTGCATGTAGGTTTACAAACGTTGTTAAAGTGACTATCTACCGTCTAGTTAAGTCAACATACAGCACGTCAGGTTCTCTTTCTCAATGAATAGTAAGAAGTTAGTCAAGGTACGGGTTCATTTTCCTCTTCTTCTCTTCCTCTTCTCTCTCTCCCTCACTCTATTCGATTCTCTCTTTACATACGAGCATTATTCATTAGACCTATTACTAACTTAAGCGTCAGAGTGCCCTTGTTCGGGGACTATCTCCGACCATTTTATTTCACTTTTTTTTTCATGTAGGTAACCGAAAATTATTACTGCTACTATCTGCTGTCTATATCCAGTCATGCCAACATAATGCTCGTCAGGTAATTTTTCTATATAACTAGTAAAGAGTTATTTAAGGTACTGTTTTTTTCATCTTCTTCTTCTTTTCCCCCACTCTCTCTCTCTTTACCCGACCCTCTCTCTGTATACGAGTGTTATTCATAAGACATGCGACTAACTTAAGCATCGAAGAGTCCTTGGTCGGTGACTTTCTCCAACCGCTTTATTTCACTACTTTTGTTGTATGTATGTTTGTGAACTTTATTAAAGCTACTATCTACCATCTAGTCATGTCAACATACAGCACGTCAGGTTCTCTTTCTCTATCAATAGTAAGAAGTTAGTCAAGGTACGGGTTCATCTTCTTCTTCTTCTCTTCCTCTTCTCCCTCTCTCTGTCGATTCGATTTTCTCTTTACATACGAGTATTATTCATTAGACCTGTGACTAACTTAAGCATCGGAGTGTCCTTGGTCGGGGACTACCTCCGACCATTTTATTTTACTTTTTTTTTTTCATGTTGGCAACCACGCATTATTACTGCTGCCATCTACTGTCTATATCCAGTCATATCAACATATACATGTCACGTTCTCTCCCATTATAAATTGTTAAAAGTTAGTCATGGTACGGGCTCTTTGCCTTCATCTTCTTTTCCTCTTCTCTCTCTCTCTCGCTCTATCCGACCCTCTCTTTACATACGAGTATTATTGATCAGACCGGGGACTAACTTAAGCATTGGAGAGTCTTTGGTCGGGGACTATCTCCGATAGCTTTATTTCATTATTTTTTTTCATGTAGGTAACCAAAAATTGTTACTGCTGCTATCTACCATCTATATCCAGTCATGCCAACATAATGCTCGTCAGGTAATTTCTCTATATAACTAGTAAAAAGTTATTTAAGGTATGGTTTTTTTCATCTTCTTCTTCTTTTCTCTTCTCCCTCTCTCTATATCCGACCCTCTCTCCGCATACGAGTGTTATTTAATAAGATCTGCGACAAACTTAAGCATCGAAGAGTCCTTGGTCGGTGACCTTCTCCAACTGCTTTCTTTCTCTATTTTTGTTGCATGTTGGTTTGCGAACGTTATTAAAGTTACTATCTATCGTCTAGTCATGTCAACATACACGTCAGGTTCTCTTTCTCTATGAATAGTAAGAAGTTAGTCAAGGTATGGGTTCATCTTCTTCTTCTTCCCTTCCTCTTCTCTCTCTCTCTCTCTCTCTCTCTCTCTTTCTCGAGTCGATTCTCTCTTTACATACGAGTATTATTCATTAGACCTGTGACTAACTTAAGCGTCGGAGTGTCCTTGGTCGGGTACTATCTCCGACCACTTTATTTCACTTTTTTTTTTCATGCAGGCAACCAAATATTATTACTACTGCCATCTACTGTCTGTATCCAGTTATATCAACATACAGCATTTAGGTTCTCTCTCTTTATAAATAGTTAAAAGTTAGTCATGGTACGGGTTCTTTGCTTTCTTCTTGTTTTCCTCTTCTCCTTCTCTCTCTCTCTCTCTATCTGACCCTCTCTTTACATACGAGTATTATTTATCAGACCGGGAACTAACTTAAGCATTGGAGAGTCCTTGGTCGGGAAATATTTTGATAGCTTTATTTCACGATTTTTTTTTCATGTAGGTAACCGAAAATTATTACAGCTAGTATCTATCTTTTATATCGAGTCACGCCAACATAATGCTCGTTAGGTAATTTCTTTACATAACTACTTAAAAGTTATTTAAGGTGCGGCTTTTTTCATCATCTTCTTTTCCACTTCTATCTCTCTCCCTTTATCCGACCCTCCCTCCGTCTAGGAGTGTTATTCATGAGACATGCGACAAACTTAAGCATTGGAGAGTCCTTGGTCGGGGACTTTCTCCAACTGCTTTATTTCACTGTTTTTGTCACATGTTGGTTTGCGAACGTATTAAAGCTACAAGCCACGGTCTCGTCATGTCAACATACAACACGTCAGGTTCTCTTTCTCTGTGAAGAGTAAGAAGTTTTTCAAGGTATGGGTTCATCTTCTTCTTCTTCTCTTCCTCTTCTCTCTCTCTCTCTCTATTCGATTCTCTCTTTACACACGAGTATTATTCATTAGACCTGTGATTAACTTAAGCGTCAGAGTGTCCCTGGTCGGGGACTATCTTCGACCATTTTATTTCACTTTTTTTTTCATGCAGGTAACCAAATATTATTACTGCTACTATCTACCGTCTATATCCAGTCATATCAACATAAAACATGTCAGGTTCTCTCTCTCTTTATAAGTAGTTAAAAGTTAGTCATGGTACAGGTTCTTTGCCTTCTTATTCTTTTCCTCTTCTCCCTCTCTCTCTCTCTATCCGACTCTCTCTTTACATTCGAGTATTATTCATCAGACCGGGGACTAACTTAAGCATTGGAGAGTCCTTGATCGGGGACTATCTCCGACAGCATTATTTCACAATTTTTTCTCATGCCGGTAACCGAAAATTATTACTGCTACTATCCACTTTCTATATATAGTCATGCCAACATAATGCTCGTTAGGTAATTTCTCTATATAACTAGTGAAGAGTTATTTAAGGTATGGTTTTTTTTGTCTTCTTCTTCTTTTCCTCTTTTCTCTTTCTCTTTATCCAACCCTCTCTCCGCATACTAGTGTTATTCATGAGACCTGCGATGAACTTAAGCATCGGAGAGTCCTTGGTCGGGGACTTTCTCCAACCGCTTTATTTCACTGTTTTTGTTGGATGTGGGTTTGCGAACATATTAAAGCTACTATCTACTATCTAATCATGTCGACATACAGCATGTCAGGTTCTCTTTCTCTATGAATAGTAAGGAGTTAGTCAAGGTATGGGTTCATCTTCTTCTTCTTCACTTTCTCTTCTCTCTCTCTCTTTCTCTCTATTTGATTCTCTCTTTACATACGAGTATTATTCATTAGACCTGCGACTAACTTAAGCGTCGGAGTGTCCTTGGTCGGTGTCTATCACCGACCACTTTATTTCACTTTTTTTATTATTCAAGCAGGTAATCAAAATTATTACCGCTACTATCTACCGTTTATATCCGGTAATATCAACGTACAACATGTTAGGTTCTCTCTCTTTATAGTAGTTAAACGTTAGTCATGGTACGGGTTCTTTGCCTTCTTCTTCTTTTCCTCTTCTCCCTCTCTCTCTCTCTATCCGACTCTCTCTTTGCATACGAGTATTACTCATCAGACCGGGGACTAACTTAAGCATTGGAGAGTCCTTGGTCGGAGACTATCTCCGGCAGCTTTATTTCACAATTTTGTTTCATGTAGGTAACCGAAAATTATTACTGCTACTATCTACCGTCTATATCCAATCATGCCAATATAATGGTCGTTAGGTAATTTCTCTATATAACTAGTAAAGAGTTATTTAAGGTACGGTTTTTATTGTCTTCTTCTTCTTTTCCTCTTATCTCTTTCACTTTATCCGACCCTCTCCCTGCATACGAGTGTTATTCATGAGACCTGTGACTAACTTAAACATCAGAGAGTCCTTGGTCGGGGAATTTTTCCAACCGCTTTAGTTCACTATTTTTGTTGCATGTAGGATTGCGAACGTATTAAATCTACTATCTACCGTCTACTCATGTTAACATACAGCACGTCAGGTTCTCTTTCTCTATGAATAGTAAGAAGTTAGTCAAGGTACGGGTTCATCTTCTTCTTCTACTCTTCCTCTTCTCTCTCTCTTTCTCTCTATTCGATTCTCTCTTTACATACGAGTGTTATTCATTAGACCAGTGACTAACTTAAGCGTTGGAGTGTCCTTGGTTGGGGGCTATCTCCGACCACTTTATTTTACTTTTTTTATTTTTCGAGCAGGTAACCAAACATTATTACTGCTACTATCTACTATCTATCTCCGTCATATCAACATACAGCACGTTAGGTTCTCTCTTTATAACTAGTTACAAGTTAGTCATGGTACGGGTTTTTTGCCTTCTTCCCTTTTCCTCTTCTCCCCCTCTCTCTCTCTATTCAACCCTTTCATTACATATGGGTACTATTCATTAGACTGGGAACTAACTTAAGCATTGGAGAGTCCTTGGTCGGGGACTATCTTCGACAGCCTTTTTTCACTTTTTTTTTTCATGTAGGTAACCGAAAATTATTACTACTACTATCTATCATCTGTATCCAGTCATGCCAACATAGTGCTCGTTAGGTAATTTCTCTATATAAGTAGTAAAAAGTTATTTAAGGTCTGATTTTTTTCATCTTCTTCTTCTTTTCCTCTTCTCTTTCTCTCCCTTTATCTGACCCTCTCTCCACATACGAGTGTTATTCATGAGACATGCGACTAATTTAAGCATCAGAGAGTCCTTGGTCGGGGACTTTCTCAAACCATTTTCTTTCACTGTTTTTGTTACATGTAGGTTTACGAATGTTATTAAAGCTACTATCTACCGTCTAGTTATGTCAACATACAGCATGTCAGGTTCTCTTTCTCTATGACTAGTAGGAAGTTAGTCAAGGTACGGGTTCATTTTCCTCTTCTTCTCTTCCTCTTCTCTCTCTCTCCCTCTCTCTATTCGATTCTCTCTTTACATACGAGTATTATTCATGAGACCTGTTACTAACTTAAGCGTCAGAGTGTCCTTGTTCGGGGAGTATCTCCGACCATTTTATTTCACTTTTTTTTTTTCATGTAGGTAACCGAAAATTATTATTGCTACTATCTGCTGTCTATATCCAGTCATGCCAACATAATGCTCGTCAGGTAATGTTTCTATATAACTAGTAAAGAGTTATTTAAGGTACGGTTTTTTTCATCTTCTTCTTCTTTTCATCCTTTCTCTCTCCCTTTATCCGACCCTCTCTCTGTATACGAGTGTTATTCATAAGACATGCTACTAACTTAAGCATCGAAGAGCCCTTGGTCGGTGACTTCCTCCAACCGCTTTATTTCACTCCTTTTATTGTATGTAGGTTTGCTAACGTTATTAAAGCTACTATCAACCGTCTAGTCATGTCAACATACAGCACGTCAGGTTCTCTTTCTCTATCAATAGTAAGAAGTTAGTCAAGGTACGGGTTCATCTTCTTCTTCTTCTCTTCCTCTTCTCTCTTTCTCTCTCAATTCGATTCTCTCTTTACATACGAGTATTATTCATTAGACCTATGACTAACTTAAGCGTCGGAGTGTCCTTGGTCGGGGACTATCTCCGACCACTTTATTTTCTTTTTTTTTTCATACAGGCAACCAAGCATTATTACTGCTGCCATCTACTGTCTATATCCAGTCATATCAACATACAGAACATCAGGTTCTCTCCCATTATAAATAGTTAAAAGTTAGTCATGGTACGGGCTCTTTGCCTTCTTCTTCTATTCCTCTTCTCCCTCTCTCTCTCTCTCTATCCGACCCTCTCTTTACATACGAGTAATATTGATCAGACCGGGGACTAACTTAAGCATTGGAGAGTCTTTGGTCGGGGACTATCTCCGGTAGCTTTATTTCACTATTTTTTATGTAGGTAACTGAAAATTGTTACTACTACTGTCTACCGTCTATATCCAGTCATAACAACATAATGCTCGTCAGGTAATTTCTCTATATAACTAGTAAAGAGTTATTTAAGGTACGGTTTTTTTCATCTTCTTCTTCTTTCCTCTTCTCTCTCTCTCTATATCCGATCCTCTCTTCGCATACAAGTGTTATTCATAAGATCTGCGACAAACTTAAGTATCGAAGAGTCCTTGGTCGGGGACTTTCTCCAATCGCTTTCTTTCACTATTTTTGTTGCATGTAGGTTTGCGAATGTTATTAAAGCTACAATCTACCGTCTAGTCATGTGAACATACTGCATGTCAGGTTCTCTTTCTCTATGAATAGTAAGAAGTTAGTAAAAGTATGGGTTCATCTTCTTCTTCTTCTCTTCCTCTTCTCTCTCTCTCTCTCCCCCTCGAGTTGATTCTCTCTTTACGTACGAGTATTATTCATTAGACCTGTGATTAAGTTAAGTGTCGGAGTGTCCTTGGTCGGGGACTATCTCCGACCACTTTATTTCACTTTTTTTATTCATGCAGGCAACCGAACATTATTACTGCTACTATCTACTGTCTATATCCAATCATATCAATATACAGCTTGTCAGGTTCTCTCTCTTTATAAATAGTTAAACGTTAGTCATGGTATGGGTTCTTTCCCTCCTTCTTCTTTTCCTCTTCTCCTTCTCTCTCTCTATCCGACCCTGTCTTTACATACGAGTATTATTCATCAGACCAGGGACTAGCTTGAGCATTAGAGAGTCCTTAGTCGGGGACTATCTCTGACAGTTTTATTTCACTTTGTTTTTTCATGTAGGTAATCAAAAATTATTACTGCTACAATCTACCGTCTATATCCAGTCATGCCAACATAATACTCGTCACGTAATTTCTCTATATAACTAGTAAAGAGGTATCTAAGGTACTGTTTTTTTCATCTTCTTCCTCTTTTCCTCTTCCCTCTCTCTCTTTATCCGACCCTCTCTCCGCATACGAGTATTATTCATGAGACCTGCAACTAACTTAAGAATCGGAGAGTCCTTGGTCAGGGACTTTCTCCAACCGCTTTATTTCACTGTTTTTGTTGCGTGCAGGTTTGCGAACGTTATTAAAGATGCTATCTAGCGTCTAGTCATGTCAACATACAGCACGTCAGGTTCTTTTTCTCTATGAATAGTAAGAAGTTAGTCAAGGTACGAGTTCATCTTCTTCTTCTTCTCTTCCTCTTCTCTTTCTCTCTCTCTCTATTCGATTCTCTCTTTACATACGAGTATTATTCACCAGACCGGGGACTAACTTAAGCATTGGCGAATCCTTGGCCGGGAACTATCCCCAATAGCTTTATTTGACTATTTTTATTCATGAAGGTAACCGAAAATTATTACTGCTACTATCTACCGTCCATATCCAGTCATCGCTCGTCAGGTTCTTTCTCTATATAACTAGTAGAAAGTTCTTTAAGGAATGGTTTTTTTTGTCTTCTTCTTCTTTTCCCCTTCTCTCTCTCTCGTTATCCGACCCTCTCTTCACATACGAGTGTTATTCATGAGACCTGCGACTAACTTAAGCATCGGAGAGTCCTTGGTCGGGGGACTTTCTCCGACCGCTTTATTTCACTGTTTTTGTTGCATGTAGGTTTGCAAACGTTATTAAAGCTACTATCAACCGTCTAATCATGTCAACATACAGCACGTCAAGTTCTCCTTCTCTATGAATAGTAAGAAGTTAGTCAAGGCATAGGTTTATCTTCTTCTTCTTCTCTTCCTCTTCTCTCTTTCTCTCTATTTGATTCTCTCTTTACGTACGAGTATTATTCATTAGTCCTGTGACTAACTTAAGCATCGGAGTGTTCTTGGTCAGGGACTATCTCCGACCACTTTAGATTATTTTTTTTTTCATACAAGCAACCAAGCATTTTTGCTGCTACTATCTACCATCTATGTCCAGTCATATCAACATACAGCATGTCAGGTTCTCTCTCTTTATAAATAGTTTAAATTTGGTCATGGTATGGGTCATTTGCCTTCTTTTTCTTTTCCTCTTCTCCCTCTCTCTCTCTCTCTTTCTCTCTCTATCCGACCCTCTCTCTACATACGAGTATTTGTCATCAGACCGGGGACTAACTTAAGCATTGGACAATCCTTGGTCAGGTACTATCTCCGACAGCTTTATTTTACTTTTTTTTTCATGTTAGTAACCGAAAATTATTACTGCTACTATCTACCGTCTATATCCAGTCATGCCAACATAATTCTCGTCAGGTAATTTCTCTATATAACTAGTAAGGAGTTATTTAAGGTACGATTTTTTTCGTCTTCTTCTTTTTTTTCCTCTTCACTCTCTCTTGTTATCCGACCCTCTCTTCGCGTACGAGTGTTATTCATGGGACCTGTGACTCACTTAAGCTTCGGAGACTCCTTGGTCGGGGACTTTCTCCAACCGCTTTATTTCACTATTTTTGTTGCATGTAGGTTTGCGAACGTTATTAAAGCTGCTATCTACCACCTAGTCATGTCAACATACAACACGTCAAGTTCTCTTTCTCTATGAATAGTAAGGGTTAGTCAAGGTACGGGCTCATCTTCTTCTTCTTCTCTTCCTCTTCTCTCTCTCTCTCTCTCTATTTGATTCTCTCTTTACATACGAGTATTATTCATTAGACCTGTGATTAACTTAAGCGTCGGAGTGTCCTTGGTCGGGGACTATCTCC
>QLOD02177556.1:0-11222 GCA_003260245.2 Sideroxylon spinosum
GACGACCCTAGTTCTCAAACTAGTCTTCCGCTATGCTATTTATGTCACCCAATGATGTAAAAATATTCCAGAGCCTTTGTCTTATTACAAGCCCTTCAGAAAAAAATTATAATAAGAAAACTGGGTTACGTTGTAAAAGTTATGACCGATTTAAGATTTACCGTCCGCGCGCATATAACGACGATCCTAGTACTCTAAGTAGTCTTTTGCTATGCTATCTACATCACCCAATGATGTAATATTTTTCCAGGGCCTTCGTCTTGTTACAAGGTTTCCAGAAACATTTTGTAATAACAAAACGGAGTTACGTAGCAAAAGTTATGTCCGATTTAAAATTAAACGACGGTCTAGGCATAACGATCCCCTGGGTCTCCACGTACTCTTACGCTATACTTTCTGTATCATTCAATGATTTGAAAATTTTCCAGGACCTTTGTCTCATCGCAAGCTATCCGAAAATATATTATAATACGAAAACGGAGTTCTGTAGCAAAAGTTGGGGCCGATTTAAAATTTACTGACCGGATGCCCATAATGACGACCCTAGGACTCCAAGTAGTCTTCCGCTATGCTATCTACATCAGCCAATGACGTAATAATTTTTAAAGGCCTTCATCTTGTTACAACCTTTCCAGAAACATACTCTAATAACAAAACGAAGTTACGTAGCAAAAGTTATGTCCGATTTAAAATTTAACGACCGTGCAGGCATAACTACGACCCTAGTACTCCAAGTAGTCTTCCCCTATGCTATCTACATCACCCAATGATGTAATAATTTTCCAGGACCTTCGTATTATTACAAGCTTTCCAGAAACATTTTTCAATAACAAAACGGAGTTATGTAACAAAAGCTATGTCCGATTTCAAATTAAACGACCAGGCAGGCATAACAACACCCCGGGTCTCCACGTAGTCTTACGCTATGCTTTCTGTATCATCCAATGATTTGATAATTTTTCGGGTCCTTCGACTCATCGTGAGCTATCCGTAAACATACTATAATACAAAAACGGAGTTACGTAGCAAAAGTTGGAGCCGATTTAAGATTTACCAACCGTGCCCCATTAACGACCACCCTAGGACTCCAAGTAGTCTTCCGCTATGCTATCTACATCAGTTAATGATGTGATAATTTTTTAGAGCCTTCGCCTTGTTACAAGCTTTCCAGAAACATATTCTAGTAACAAAATGGAATTACGTTGCCGAAGTTATGGCCGATTTAAAATTCAATGACCGTGCGGGCATTACTACGACCCTAGTACTCCAAGTAGTCTTCTGCTATACTATCTGCAACACCTAATGATGTAATAATTTTCCAGGACCTTCGTATTATTACAAGCTTTTCAGAAACATTTACTAATAACAAAATAGAGTTATGGAACAAAAGCTATGTCCAATTTCAAATTTAACGACCGGGCAGGCATAACAACGCCCCTGGGTCGCTACGCAGTCTTACGTTATGCTTTCTGTATCATCCAACGATTTGATATTTTTCTAGAGCCTTCGTCTCATTGTAAGCTATTCGGAAACATATTATAATAGGAAAATGGAGTTACGTAGGAAAATTTGGAGCCGATTTAAGATTTATTAACCGCACGCCCATAACGACGACCGTAGCACTCCAAGTAATCTTCCGCTATGCTATCTATATTAGCCAATGATGTAATAATTTTCCAAGGCCTTTCTCTTATTACAAGCTTTCCAAAAACATATTATAATAACAAAGCGAGTTACGAAGCGAAAGTTATATCCGATTTAAAATTTAATGAACGCGCGGGCATAGCGACGCCGCTGGGTCTTCAAGTAGTCTTTTATGCTATGCTATCTGCATCATCCAATGATGTAATATTTTTCCAGCGCCTTCATCTCATTGCAAGCTTTCTGGAAACATATCATTATAAGAAAACAAAGTTATGTAGCAAAAGTTATTGCCGATTTAAGTATTACTGACCGCACGGGTATAACAACGACCCTAGGTCTCCAGGTAGTCTTCCGCTATGCTATCTACATCACCCAATGGTTTAACAATTTCCCAGGGCCTTTGTCTTACTATAAGTTTTCCAGAAACATATTATAATAAGAAAATAGAGTTACATAGCAAACGTTATGGCCGATTTAAGATTTTAATGACCGCGCGGGCATAACGACAACCCATGTCTCCCCGTAGTCTTCCGCTATCCTGTTTACATCCCCCAATGATGTAATAGTTCTCCGGGCCCTTCGTCTTGTTACGAGCTTTCTAGAAACTTATTATAATAAGAAAACGGAGTTACGGAGCAAAATTTATGTCCGATTCAAAATTTAACGACCACGTGGGCATAACGACACCTCTAGGTCTCCACTTAGTCTTATGCTATGCTATCTTTATCATCCAACAATGTATTAATTTTCTAGGGCCTTTGTTTCCTTACAGGCTTTTCAGAAAGATATAATAATATGAAAACGAAGTCAAGTAGCAAACAAATTATGGCCGATTTAAGATTTAACGACCATGCGGGCATAATGACAGCCCTTGGTTTGCATGTAGTCTTCCGCTATGCTATTTACATCACCCAATGATCTAATAAATATTCAGGGAATTCATCTTTTTGAAAATATTCAAGAAATATATTATAATAATAAAACGGAGTTACATAGAAAAAATTTTGGCCATGGAAAATTTAATGACCGTGCGGCTACAACGACACCCCTAGGTGCCGAAGTAGTCTTACGCTATGTAATCTGTATCATCCAACGATGTATTAATTTGCCAGGGCCTTCGTCTCATTGCAGGCTTTTCAAAAATATATTATAATAAAAAAACGGAGTTATTTAGCAAAAGTTATGGCCTATTTCAGATTGCAATGGCTGCGCAGGCATAACAACGACCCCAGGTCTCAAAGTAGTATTCCGTTATGCTGTTTACATCACCCAATGTTATAACAATTTTTCAGGGCCTTTGTCTTGTCACATCCTTTCTAGAATCAGATTACAATAACAAAAACAGAGTTAGGTAGAAAAAATTATGGCCGATTTAAGATTTTAACGACCGCACGGGCATAATGATGACCCCAGGTCTTCAAGTAATCTTCCGCTATGCTGTTTACATCACCCAATGATGTAATAATTTTCTAGGGCCTTTCTCTTATTACAAGTTTTGCAGAAATAAAATATAAACAGAAAGCAGAGTTACGTAGCAGAAGTTATGGCCAATTTATGATTTTAACAACCGCGCGGGCATAACGACGACCCTAATTCTCAAAGTAGTCTTCCTCTTTGCTATTTACATCACCCAATGATGTAAAAATATTCCAGAGCCTTTGTCTTATTGTAAGCCCTCCAGAAAAAATTATAATAAGAAAACGGAGTTACGTTGCAAAAGTTATGGCTAATTTAAGATTTACGGACCACACGGGCATAACGACGATCCTAGTACTCCAAGTAGTATTTTTCTATGCTATCTACATCCCCTAATGATGTAACAGTTTTCCAGGACCTTCTCTTGTTACAAGATTTCTAGAAATATTTTGTAAAAACAAAACGGAGTTACGTCGCAAGAGTTATGTCCGATTTAAAATTAAACGACCGCGCAGGCATAACGATGCCCCTGGGTCACCACGTAGTCTTACGCTATGCTTTCTGTATCATCCAATGATTTGAAAATTTTTCAGGGCCTTTGTCTCATCGCAAGCTATCTGGAGACATATTATAATACGAAAACGGAGTTACGTAGCAAAAGTTGGGCCGATTTAAGATTTACCGACCACGCGCCCATAACGATGACCTTAGGACTCCAAGTTGCCTTCCGTTATGCTACCTATATCAGACAATGATGTAATAATTTTTAGGGCCTTCATCTTGTTACAAGCTTTCCAGAAACATATTCTATTAACAAAATGGAGTTACGTAGCAAAAGTTATGTCCGATTTAAAATTTAACGACCACGCGGCATAACGAGCCCCTAGGTCTCTAAGTTGTCTGTTACGCTATGCTATCTATATCACCCAATGACATAATAATTTTCCAGGGCCTTCGTCTCATTACAAGCTTTCAAGAAACATATTATAATAACAAAACGGAGTTATGTAGCAAAAGCTATGGCCGATTTAAGATTTTAACGACTGCACAGGCATATTAACGACCCCAGGTCTCCAAGTAGTCTTCGGCTATGTTGTTTATAGCCCCTAATGATGTAATAACTTTGTAGGGCCTTTGTCTCATTACAAGCTTTCCAGAAACATATTATAATAACAAAACGGAGTTACGCATCAAAAGTTATGGCCGATTTAAGATTTAACGACCGCGCGGGCATAATGACGGCCCTGAGTTTCCAAGTAGTCTTCCGCTATGCTATCTACTTCACCCAATGACGTAATAATTTTAGAAGGCCTTCGTCCCATTACAAGCTTTCCCGAAATATATTATAAAAAGAAAATGGAGTTACGTATCAAATGTTATACTCTATTTAAGATTTAACGACCATGCAGGCTTAATGACGACCCTAGCTCTCCAAGTCATCTTCCGCTATGCTATCTAGATAACTCAAAGATGTAATAATTTTTCAGGGCCTTCGTCTCATTACAAGCTTTTCGGAAACATGCTATAATCAGAAAACGGAGTTTCGTAGCAAAAATTATGCCGATTTACGATTTTAATGACCACTTGGGCACAACGATGGCCTCAGGTCTCCAAGTAGTCCTCCACTATATTGTTTACATCACCCAATGATGTAGTAATTTTCAAGGGCCTTCGTCTTATTATAAGCTTTGCAGAAACATAATATAATAAGAAAACGGAGTTACGTGGCAAAGGTTATGTCGGATTTAAAATTTAACGACCGCGCGGGCATAACGACGCCCCTGGTCTTAAGCAGTCATGTGCCATGCTATCCACATCATCCCATGATGTAATAATTTTCCAGGGCCTTCGTCTTATTACAAGCTTTGCAGAAATAAAATATAATAAGAAAATGGAGTTATGTTGCAAAAGTTATGTCCGATTTAAAATTTAACGACCGCACGGGCATAAAAATGCCCCTAGGTCTCCACATAGTCTTATGCTATGCTATCTGTATCACCCAATGATGTAATAATTTCCCAAGACCTTTGTCTTCTCAAAAAATTTCAAGAAAATCATCCTAATAACAAAACCGGAGTTGCATAGTAAAAGTTATAGCCGATTTAAGATTTTAATGACCGCACGGTTATAACGATGCCCCTGGGTCTCCGCGTAGTGTTGCGCTATGCTATCTGTATCATCTAATGATTTGATAATTTTCAGGGGCTTTCATCTCATCGCAAGCTGTCTGAAAACATATTATAATAAGAAAATGAAGTTACGTATCAAAATTTTATGGCTGATTTAAGATCTAACCGACCATGCTGGTATAATAATGACAATAGATCTCCAAATAGTCTTCCGCTATGATATTTACATCACCCAATAATGTAATAATTTTCCAGAGCCTTGGTCTTAATACAAGCCTTCTACACAGAAATTATAATAAGAAAACGAAGTTACGTAGCAAAAGTTATGGCTGATTTAAGATTTACTGACCGCGCAGGCATAACGACAACCCTAGTTCTCCAAGTAGTCTTCCGCTATGCTATCTACGTCACCCAACGATGTACTAATTTTTCAGGGCCTTCGTCTTATTACAAGATTTGAGGAAACATATCATAATAAGAAAGCGGAGTTATGTAGCAAAAATAGTCTTCTACTATGCTATTTACATCACCCATTTATGTACTAATTTTCTAGGGCCTTCGTCTCACCGCAAGCCTTCCAGAAACATATCATTATAAGAAAACGGAGTTACTTAGCAAACTATATGGCTGATTTAAGAATTACCGATTTAAAAGTTGTGGCAAAACGACGACACTAGGTCTCCAAGTCGTCTTCTGCTATGCTATCTACACAACCCAAAGATGTAATAATTTTCCAGAGCCTTCGTCTCATTATAAGCTTTCCAGAAACATACTATAATCAGAAAACGGAGTTATGTAGCAAACGTTATGGCCGATTTAAGATTTTAAGAACCGCGCGGGTATAACGACGGCCTCAAATCTCCAAGTAATCTTCCACTATGCTGTTTACATCACCTAATGATGTAATAATTTTCCAGGGCCTTCCTCTTATTAATGCTTTGCAGAAACATAATACAATAAGAAAACGGAGTTACGTAGCAAAAGTTATGGCCGATTTAAGATTTTAACGATCGCGCAGGCATAACGACGACCCCAGGTCACCAAGTAGTCTTCCACTATGTTGTTTACATCATCCAATGATGTAATAATTTTTCAGGGCCTTCATCTTATTAAAGCTTTGCAGAAACATAATATAATAAGAAAAACTAAGTTAAGTGGCAAAAGTTATCTCCGATTTAAAATTTAACGACCGCACGGGCATAACGATGCCCCTGGGTCTCAAGTAGTCATACGTTATGCTATCTGTATCACTCAATGATGTAATAATTTTTGATGGCCTTCGTCTCTTCGCAAGCTTTTCAGAAACATATTACTATAATAAGGAAACGGAGTTACCTAGCAAAAGATCTGGCCGATTTAAGATTTTCACGACTGCACAGGCATAACGACGGTCCTAGGTCTCTAAGTAGTCTTCCGCTATGTTGTTTACATCACCCAATGATGTAATAAATTTCTAGGGCTTCGTCTTATTGCAAGCCTTCCATATACATATTATAATAACAAAACGAAGTTACGTATCAAAAGTTATATCCGATTTGAACTTTAACTACGGCGCAGGGATAACGATGCCTCTGGGTCTCCACGTAGTCTTATGCTATGCTATCTGTATCATCCAATGATTTGATAATTTTCCAGGGCTGTCGTCTCATCGCAAACTATCCGAAAACGTATTAAAGTAAGAAAATGGAGTTACGTACCAAAAGTTTGGGCCAATTTAATATTTACCGACTGTGTGCCCATAACAACCGAGTGGACAAAACGATGCCCCTGGGTCTCCAAGCAGACTTACGCTATCCTATCTGTATCATCCAATGATGTAAAAGTCCTCCAAAGCTTTCGTCTCACTACAAGCTTTCCAAAAACATATTACAATAAGAAAACGGAGTTACGTAGGAAAAGTTGCGCGGGCATAACAATTACCCCAAGTCTCCAAGTAGTCTTCCGCTATGCTGTTTTCATTACCCAATGATGTAATAATTTTATAGGACGATTTACCTTATCACAACCTTTCCAGAAACAGCTTATAATAACAAAAAAGGAGTCACGTAGCAAAACTTATGGCCAATTTAAAATTGAATGATCGTGTGGACATAACGACAATCCCAGGTCTCCAAGTAGACTTCTGCTATGCCGTTTTCCATCACCCAATGATGTAATAATTTTCCAGGGCCTCCGTCTTTTTGCAAGTTTTGCAGAAACATATTATAATAAGAAAACAGAGTTACGTAGCAAACGTTATCTCTAATTTTAAATCTAACAACCGCACAGGCATAATGACGCCCCTGGGTCTCCAAGTAGACTTATGCTATGCTATTTATATCATCCATTGAGGTAATCATTTTCCTCGGCCTTCGTCTCTTTGCAAGCTTTCCGGAGACATATTATAATAAGAAAATGGAGTTACGTAGCAAACGTTATGGCCAATTTAAGATTTTTACGATCGCGCGGACATAACGACGACCCCAGGTCCCCAAGTAGTCTTTCGATATGCTGTTTACATTACCCATTCATGTAATAATTTTCCAGGGCCTCCATCTTATTACATGCTTTCCAAAAACATATTATAATAAGAAAACGGAATTACGTAGCAAAAGTTAGGGCCGATTTTAAGTTTAACGATCGCGCAGGTATAACGACAACCATAGGTCTCGTAGTCTTCTGCTATCTATTTGCATTGTCCAATGATGTAATATCTTTTTAGGGCTTTTGTCTCGTTACAAGCTTTCCAGAAACATATAATAACAAGAAAACGGAGTTACATATCAAAAGTTATGGCCGATTTAAGATTTAACGACCGCAGTGGCATAACGATAACCCTTGGCCTCTATGTAGTCTTCCAGCATGCTATTTACATAACCTAATGATGTAATAATTTTTAAGGGCATTCATCTTATTACAAATTTTCCAGAAACTTGTTATCATAAAAAAATTGAGTTACGTAGCCAAAGTTATAGCCGATATAAAATTTAATGACCGCGTGGGCACAACGACACCCCTAGGTGTCGAAGTAGTCTTACGCTATGCAATCTGTATCATCCAATGTCGTGATAAATTTCCAGGGCCTTCGTCTCATAGTAAGATTTCCGAAAACGTATCATAAAGAGAAAACGGAGTTCCGTAGCAAAAGTTGTGGCTGATTGAAAAATTATCGATATAAGGACAACCCTAGGTTGCCTAGTAGTCTTCCGATGTAACAACTTCCCAGAGCCTTCATCTCATTACAAGATTTCTAGAAACATATTATTAAAAGAAAACGGAGTTACATAGCAAAAGTTATGACCGATTTAAGATTTTAACAACCGCCCAGGCATAACGACGACACCAGGACTCTAAGTAGTCTTCCGCTATGCTGTTTACATCCCCTTATGATGTAATTATTTTTCAAGGGCCTTCGTCCTATTACGAGCTTCCTAGAAACATGTTGAAGTGAGAAAACAGATTTACGTACCAAAAGTTATGTCCGCTTTAAAATTTAACGACCGTGCACGCATAACAACTCCCCTGGGTCTCCAAGTAATCTTATGCTATGCTACTGTTTCATTCGATGATGTAATAATTTTACAGGGACTTCGTCATATTTCATGCTTTCCAGAAACATATTATAATAAGAAAACGGAGTTACATAGCAAAAGTTATCACTGATTTAAGATTTTAATGCCCACGTGGGCATAACAATGACCCCAAGTCTCCAAGTAGTCTTCCGCTATGTTGTTTTCATTACCCAATGAGGTAATAATTTTTCAGAGCCATTTGCCTTATCACAACCTTTCAAAAAATAGCTTATAGTAACAAAAAAGGAGTCACGTAGCAAAAGTTATTGCCGATTTCAGATTGAATGATCGCGCAGGCATAACGACAACCCCAGGTCTCCAAGTAGACTTCCGTTATGCCGTTTTACATCATCCAATGATGTAATAATTTTCTAGGGCCTCCGTCTCCTTATAAGTTTTACAGAAACATATTATAATAAGAAAACGGAGTTACGTATCAAAAGTTATGTTCAATTTTAAATCTAACGACCGTGCGGCATAACGACGCCTCTGGGTCTCCAAGTAGACTTACGCTTGCTATCTGTATCATCCAATAATGTAATCATTTTCCTCGGCCTTTGTCTCTTTGCAAGCTTTCCGGAGACATATTATAATAAGAAAATGGAGTTACGTAGCAAAAGTTATGGCCAATTTAAGATTTTAACGATCGCACGGACATAACGACGATCCCAGGTCTCCAAGTAGTCTTCCACTATGCTGTTTACATCACCCAATGATGTAATAATTTTTCACGGCCTTCATTTTATTAAAGCTTTGTAGAAATATAATATAATAAGAAAAATGAAGTTACGTGGTAAAAGTTATCTCCAATTTAAAATTTAACGACCGCACGGGCATAACGACGCCCCTGGGTCTCAAGTAGTCATATGCTATGCTATCTGTATCACTCAATGATGTAATAATTTTCGATGGCCTTTGTCTCTTCGCAAGCTTTCCAGAAACATATGATTATAATAAGAAAATAGAGTTACCTAGCAAAAGTTCTGGCCGATTTAAGATTTTCATGACTGCGCAGGCATAAAGACGATCCCAGGTCTCTAAGTAGCCTTCCGCTATGCTGTTTACATCACCCAATGATGTAATAAATTTCTAGGGCTTCGTCTTATTACAAGCCTTCCATACACATATTATAATAACAAAATGGAGTTACGTATCAAAAGTTATGTCCGATTTGAACTTTAACGACTGCGCGGGGATAACGATGCCTCTGGGTCTCCACGTAGTCTTACGCTATGCTATCTGTATCATCCAATGATTTGATAATTTTTCAGGGCCGTCATCTCATCACAAACTGTCCGGAAAAGTATTAAAGTAAGAAAACGAAGTTACGTACCAAAAGTTGGGGCCAATTTAATATTTTTCGACCCGCTCCCATAACAACCGAGTGGACAAAACGATGCCCCTGGGTCTCCAAGTAGACTTACGCTATGCTATTTGTATCATCCAATGATGTAAAAGTCTCCCAGAGCTTTCGTCTCACTACAAGCTTTCCAAAAACATATTATAATAAGAAAACGGAGTTACGTAGCAAAAGTTATCGCTGATTTAAGATTTTAACGGCTGCATGGGCATAACAATTACCCCAGGTCTCTAAGTAGTCTTCCGCTATGATGTTTTCATTACCCAATGATGTAATACTTTTTCAGCGCCATTTGCCTTATCACAACCTTTCTAAAAATAGCTTATAATAACAAAAAAGGAGTTACGTTGCAAAACTTATGGCCGATTTAAAATTGAATGATCGCGTGGGCATAACGAGAACCCCAGGTCTCCAAGTAGACTTCCGCTATACCGTTTTCCGTCACCCAATGATGTAATAACTTTCCAGGGCCTCCGTCTTTTTGCAAGTTTTGTAGAAACATATTATAATAAGAAAACGGAGTTACGTAGCAAAAGTTATGCCCAATTTTAAATATAACGACCGCACGGGCATAACGACACCCCTGGGTCTCCAAGTAGACTTACACTATGCTATTTATATCATCCAATGACATAATCATTTTCCCGGCCTTCGTCTCTTTGTAAGCTTTCCAGAGACATATTATAATAAGAAAATGGAGTTACGTAGCAAAAGTTATGGCCGATTTAAGATTTTAACGATCGCGCAGACATAACGATGACCCTAGGTTTCCAAGTAGTCTTCCACTATGCTGTTTACATCACCCAATGATGTAATAATTTTCTAGGGCCTTCGTCTTATTAAAGGTTTGCAGAAACATAATATAATAAGAAAAATGAAGTTACGTGGCAAAAGTTATCTCCAATTTAAAATTTAACGACTGCACAGGCATAACGATGCCCCGGGGTCTCAAGTAGGCATACGCTATGCTATCTGTATTACTCAATGATGTAATAATTTTTGATGGCCTTCGTCTCTTCGCAAGCTTTCCGGAAACATATTATTATAATAAGAAAACGGAGTTACATATCAAAAGTTATGGCCGATTTAAGATTTAACGACCGCGCTGGCATAACGACAACC
>QLOD02177581.1:0-11222 GCA_003260245.2 Sideroxylon spinosum
TTTCCTATAAGGTACCTGAAAACAACAAAGAAAGATCAAAACACAATAAACTTATAGTTCTCTTGATAAATGTCCATTAAATGAGTGTGAAAAATGGCTAAAGAATAACAATGATTGCATACAATCAACCCCCTTCATCCAATAATCCCGTTTCAAGCTTATCCGGTGATTTTCCGGCCACCTCGCAACAAGTTGGTTATGATGCTTTTACAGAACTGAACATGAATGTTTTAATGGTGGAAGATACGTGTGAAAGGCCTCTTATGGCCGCGGGTTCATCCCCTCCTTCTCGAGTTCCTACAACACTCGTCCATGGTATTTTCGGGCCACTCGATGAAGAGGCGACTAGATCTGTTCGTGGGGCTTTGATTTCCAACCATAACGAGCATTCTTCATCCACTTTAACTGCTTAAAACCAGGTTTCAATGGTGCTGGCCAGTTTACAACAACAAATAGCAGCCCTAGCAATGATGATTCATGGAGATAACACCCCAGATACCCAAATCCGTGAGACTTTTTTTGGTTCTGAAAATTTCCAGGACTTAATCCTCCCAAAACATCACAAAACCAGTAATTTCTCACATTCCAGACCGGCCATGGTCGAAACCTCTTCATCCTCCCTTCAAAACCCATCAAAAACACCCCAAATCACCCTACCCGTCGGAAATTCACCATCACCGGCCACCGGCGACCAAGCTCCGGCCACCACCGGTCCTCCGACGACCTCTCCCGCCGGCGCCGCCACCATGGCAGCCGGCCACCTCCCAAACCTTGCAGCCATGAACATTACAAAAAATTCTAATGACAACCCTTCCACACTTTTTCCCCAAACTACCTAAAATACCCTTAATGAAATTCCCCCAATTCCTCAATTCTAAATTGCCAAATTCCAAACCCTTCTTCAATTTTGAACTCTAATTTGACAAATCCCCAAATTGAAAAAAACCCTAAGTTGGCCAATCCCCCAATTTCTTACCCTAATTTGGAAAAGTCTCCAATTGCTTCCATTGAACCCAATTTCACCAATCCTAATGTTTCTAATCCCAGTTGTAAAATGTTCTCTCTCAAATTGTAAATCCCAATTCCCAAATCCTTATTTCCTCAAACACATCCCAAACTTGCCAATATCTCAAGCTTCCCAAGTCCCTATATTACCTACAACAACACCTAGACCTACGAATTTTGGTGAAATTGCCCCAATGTGGCTAGAATTTTGGTAGAATGTGATATTTCCAAGCCATTTGTGAAAGAAGTTTGGATTGGGAATGAGGAATCTGGCTTCTAGCAGGAAATTATTATTGAAAAAGTTCCTAAGTATTGCATTTCCTGTAAGCATTTGGGATACACGCACCTCGAATGTTTTATAGCTAATCCTGAGCTCCGTGACAAAGCTAAAATTGACAATTCAAAGTTTGAAATGGCTAATTCTGGTAAAGAGAAAGAAATACTAGTAGATGCTCAGACTACCTCCAGAGTTGGACCCAGATATGTTGCAAAACAAAAGCCAAGTGTTCCCCCACTTGATAATCCTCCTGTTGATGTTTCAGTGACAAGGATTGATGTTCCTACTACCCTCGGCATACTCAGGGCTATTATGCCCCTACTTCTGCTCCTATTGATCTCTTTACTAGCCAGGTATGCACCTCTATTGATTCCATTGCCATTAATCCTTCCAGACAGGAAAATGACATCAGTTCAATTCCAGTGCCTGCTTCTGTTGTGGCTCCTATTATAACTCCTTCTTTGGGTTTAAATAGCATTGCAATTACTACTACACCTGGATCATATTCTGGTATAGCCTCCCATAGTATCTCTTTGACTCCTGGAAGAGCTCCTGGGTGTTACTGTTAATTATCAGGCTGAGGAGGTCCCAAGTAATCAGACATTCCCATCTGGCCATATTCACTCTTCTCACTCAGCTGAGGAAGATTCTTCTGAAGATGATACCACTTGTGGCTTAGATGATAGATATGATTCAGATCCAGGCATTTCAGTAACTGATTCCCAGAGTGAGACTCTGCCTTCCAAAACAGACACTACTTCTTCTTCTACTGGCGTTGGTACAACAAATACTGAAGGGTATCAAATGATTCTAAGAAGTCATCGTGGCAGCAAGAAAGCAAGGAAAAATAAGGGCATTGGCACTGGTAAATCGTCATATACTTTACCCCGCAAGGGTCCCAACAAATCTAAATGATTAAATCCCTTATATGGAATGTTAGGGGGATTGGTAAAACCCCTTCAGTTAGAAGACTCAAAAAACTCATCAAACTTCATCAATTGCAGCTAGTTTGTATCTTAGAACCTTTTTTTGCAGTTGAGAAACTTTCTTCTACTAAAGTTAAATTAGGAATGGAGTCTGCCTTTGCTTCAACCTCTGGCAAAATCTGGATCTTTTGGTCTCAACCTTTTGCTGTGCAAATTTTACATGATATGGGCCAAGTAATTCATTGTAAGGTCAACCATCCTTCTCTCCCTGAGCATGTTTTCATTTCTTATGTATATGCTAAGTGTTCTGTACCTCTACGTATGGATCTTTGGGATGCCTTGATTAATTTTTCTAGGGATATTGATGGTGCTTGGATGGTTAGAGGGGACTTTAATGTTGTTCAGCAGAACTCTGAGGTGGTAAGAGGACATCCCCAGCTTCAATCAGCCATAGATGATTTTAATGTAACTCTAATGGATTGTGGTTTAGAGGATGCTGGATTTGAGGAGACTCCCCTTACATGGGTAAATGGTTTCACCAGGCGAAGGCTGGATAGAGTGGTGATTAATAATCTGTGGGGAGCTTGCTTTCCGGTGTTCAAGGTCTCTCATCATAATCGCATGGGCTCTGACCATCCTTCTCTACTTTTGTCATGCGATACGAGGCAGGCATGAGGCCCAAGTCATTTTAAGTTTTTGCATGCTTGGCTAAAGCATCCTGATTTTATAGAGCTTGTGAAACAGAATTGGAATTTGCCTATATTCTCTAATGGGATGATTTCCTTCTAGCAGAAACTCGTTAGGCTTAAAAAATGCCTAAAACAGTAGAATAAAGAGGTGTTTGGAAATGTCTTTAGCAAAGCCCAGGAGGCTGAATAGAAGGTGCTTCACAGGGAGATGATATTTGATGCCTCAGGTTCTGATCAGGACAGATCTTCTTTACAGTTGGCTAAGGCTCAATTACTTCAGGCTCTACCTAGGGAAGAATCATTTCTAAGACAGCAGTCCAGGGTTAAGCGGCTAAAAGAGGGGGATGCAAACTCTAGATTCTTTCATGCTATGATTAGAAAGAAACACCATGTCCTTTCCATACATCGAATTCAGGGTGACGATGGCTCTTGGATAACAGACACAACAGATATTCATGCCTCAGCTATTGATTATTTTTAGGCGCTTCTTTCAGGTGATGATTCTCATTTTTCACTGAGGGACTTTGATTTTTTTCCATCTTTGGTGAATGAAGCAGCAAATGAGTCTTTATGTGGCCTCCCTACCATTGAGGAAGTCAAAGAGGCAATCTTTTCTATTGACCCAGATAGTTCCCCTGGCCCTGATGGTTTCTGCAGTAAATTTTATCAAGCCAGTTGGGATATCATTGCTCAAGACCTTCTTGCTGCAGTTCAGGACTATTTCAGAGGATCGCCTATGCCCAGAGGTTGGATAAACACACTCCTTATTCTGCACCCTAAAAAGCCATCTCTTGCTACATGGGCCGATTTTAGGCCTATTAGTCTTTGCAATATGAGCAACAAAGTCATCACTAAAATCTTGGTAACCAGATTATCTAAAATCCTTCCTCAGATTATTTCTCTTTCACAGAGTGGCTTTGTTCAGGGCAGGTTAATCCATGATAATATTCTATTAGCCCAAGAGCTAGTGCATGACTTGAATCGTAAGACTCGAGGAGGTAACGTGGTGCTCAAGCTTGACATGGCTAAAGCATATGATAGAATGTCTTGGCCTTTTATTCTACAGATGCTCCGGGCCTTTGGTTTTTCTGCGCAATGGGTTTCATCGATTCAGAGAGCAATAACAACCCCTTGGTTTCTTTGTAATGGTAAATGGAGTTGCAAAGGGGTTCTTCCAATCACAGAGAGGCTTATGCCAATGTGATCCAATCTCTCCCAGCCTTTTTATTATAGCTGCTGAGTATCTCTCCAGGAGCTTAGATGACCTGGTCCATCGGTATCCCTCAGTTACTTATTCCACTGCCGCCCCATTTCCCATAACCCATTTGAGCTTTGCTGATGACATCATCATTTTCACTAATGGAAGTAGTGATAGTCTTAGGCATTTTATGGGAATTTTACACAGATATGAGAACATTTCTGGTCAGCTGGTGAGCCAAGCTAAAAGCAGATATTATGTTGGCTGGTCTTCTACTGGTTCTAGACGGAACATTATCTCTACTGTGACAGGCTTCCAAAGAGGTGATCTTCCTTTCACTTATCTTGGATGCCCAATTTATTTGGGAAAATTAAAGATTACTCTCTTTGATGACCTGGTGAGGAACATTCATGATAAAGTCTCTGGCTGGTGTAATCGTCTCCTATCATTTGGTGGTAAGATCATTCTGATCAGGCATGTTCTTTCTACTATGCCAATTTATCTGTTTCACATTCTGCGGTCCCCTTCTGATGTCTTTCATTAGTTGGAGAGAATTTTCACTAAATTTCTTTGGGGTGATTCTGATACAACAAGAAAAATCCATTGGTGTAAGTGGGCTTCTGTATGCCTACCAGTGGCAGAAGGTGGACTTGGGATTAGATCTTTTGCTGATGTGGTTCAAGCTTGTGAGGTAAAACTATGGTGGCACTTTCGAGCTCAGAAATTTTATGGGCCTCCTTTATGAAGGCAAAGTATTGTCAAGCTATTCATCCCTGCATGGTCACATTTACCTACCCTGCCTCCCCGTTATGGAGACGTCTATGTATAGCCAGGCTTGTTGCTGAGCCCAATATACGATGGTTGGTTAACTCAGGAAATTCCAGTTTTTGGTATGATTGTTGGGAAGGCTCATGCCCTCTGATATTATATAATCCGATGGCAGCCTCTTTAGCCTCGGTAACCTCTTTTTGGACTAATACTGGATGAGATAAGGAGAGGATTTTGGCTGTCGTACCCCTCTCCATTGTAGAGGAGATTTTTATGATTCCTAGCCAACAACAGGGTCCATATCTAATCAGATGGAGCTTATCTTTAGATGGGGATTTTTCTTTACGCTCTGCTTGGGACCATGTTAGGACTTCCATGCCAGAGAGTCCCATCTTTTCATTTATTTGGCAGAAACATATACCCTTACAGGTCTCCTTTTTCATCTGGCGTATGTTGTATAGTTTCCTAGCCTTAGATGATGGCCTCCAGAGTCGTGGCTTTCAAATAGTTTCTATGTGTGTTTGTGGTTGTGCCACTGAGACCCACCGTCATCTCTTCTTGCATTGTCAGTTGACTCGCCAGGTCTGGCAGCACTTTTTTGGTATGTTTGGGCTACATTTTTACGAATTTTCCTCCATACCTGCCATGCTTCTACATTGGCGTCATCATTCCTCCTCGGTAATTCATATTAGAGTATTAGTTACGTGTTACATCTTTTGGCACATATGGAAAGCTAGGAATGCTTGTAGATTTGATGGTGCTTCATTCCAAAGTGCGAGAATTATCCACAACATCCTCACAGACTTACACCTTCTTGGCATTGCCCATGGTTTCAAAGCCTCATAACTTCGTGGAGATTCTTCTATGAGGTTTGAGAGTGCTCTGAAATGTGAGATTGATTTCTTGGATTCGCCCTCCAGTTGGTTATTTGAAGCTTAATGTAAATGGCTGCTCGCGTGGTAACCCGAGTCCATCTGCAGCAGGAGGCATCATTCGAGATCACTGTGGCAGAGTTATTAGGGCTTTTGGTCATTACCTTGACCATAAGCCAATTCTTTTTGCAGAATTGATGGCCCTTCAGATTGGTTTGGATATGGCTCACGCTCTGGGATTCTCTTCCTTAATTGTGGAGATTGACTCGGCTACAGTGGTTGCTTGGGTAACTTCCAATGCTTCAGGCAATTAGGAGTATGCATACATTTTATCTCGGATTCAACACTATTGTTTTTCAGCATCGATTCAAATTCACCATGTTTATAGGGAGGCAAATCAAGCAGCTGAATACTTGGCTAGTTAGGCATGCACTTCTCAGCAGAGTCAGATATTTTCTAAGCAAAGAGATTTTCCTCGAGCTATCAATGGAATTCTTTCTCTTGATGTAGCAGGCACCCTACACATTAGGACTTAGATTCCTTTTCTATTTTCTTTTGCTAAGGAGGTTAGGTTTATGTCCCCCTCCCATATTTTGTACTATGGTGAGTTACCACAATTTCCTTTTGCTTATTTTACTTAATAGGACTCTTTTACATTGTAAAGCAGCGAGTCACTGCTATCTTAGGTTTTTTTCATATTGTTTTCCCATGTTTTTAATGGAGGTAAGGTTTAGGTCCCCCTCCTTCATGCACTTTTTTATTTTTTAATAAATTGGTAGGGGTCTCTGCCAAACCCCTCTCCCGCTGAGGAGGTTTTTATTAAAAAAAAACCCTAAACCCCCAGCCCTAAACCCCCATCCCTAAACCCCCAACCTTAAACCCCCAACCCGAAACCCCAAACCCCAAGCCCCAAAACCCTAAACCTTAAAACCAAAACCCTAAACCCTAAAACCCTAAACCCCATCAGAAAAAGATAAAGTAGTAATCCCTAAATTAATACCAATCTCTCTTAAGAGCACGAAAATACCTACTACCTTAATTCTCGGGTCGATTATTACAGCTAACATAAATAATGGTGGCATTTTCGCATAATATTTTTTGAATTTTGCTTCCATATCTATACAAGCATTTACAAAATTCGAATGTGCTCTATGATTATGAAAATTTAAAGTAATATTGTAAAGATGATTAAGCACAACACAAGAAGTAGGAAAAACGAACACCTGAACAAGCTAAGGTAGCAACATAAAACACTGATTTTGACTATGATGAGAAATTTCTGAGCCAAAATTGTAAGGTGCAATGATGGTTTACCCGAACCCAAATGTTTAAACTTAAATCTTAAGCTGAATTTTAGAAAAGGAAGCATGTTGGAGACAAAGTCCTTATGATAATTTTCATACTTAAATCTTGAGCTGAATTGTGAGTGCAACTTATGATGGTCTTAAATGGCAACTTAATATTGCATCCATTTCAGTTTTTGGCTATGATGAGAAATTTCTGAGCCAAAATTCTTTCAATCATTTCAGTTTTTTTTTTTTGGTTGGCTTGAACACTCAATACAAGTCCATTTAAGACCATCATAAGTTGCAATCACATTTAAGTTTGAAGATGATCATATGTACACAACACACCGCTAATCACTATCTATATCAGAGTCTGAAAAATAGCCTCTAAAATCATCTTTACCTGAGGGTTTTTCAATTTCAAGGCATGTATCCCCCCTGTCTTTTAAGCACATGAGGCAATCCAAAATATCTGGAGCTAATCTGCTCCTCTTATCATCCAACACTCTTTTACCTGCACTAAAAGCATATTCGAAGGCCATTGAAGGCACAGGAGCTGTTAGTAGATCATATGCCATGATTGAAAGAATGGGATAAATTGTTTTCTTTTTTTTCCACTATGCTAAGATATCAAAATTAATCAAGTCATGTGTGTCTACAAATTCTAGGTCTAAGTATTTAAGAAGTTCAATGCGTGAACTTACATTGCTATTTCCTATTCCTAAACTTGAATTAAGCAGAAACCAAGATGCATCATTACTTGGAAGAGAGGTTAAGGAGGGAGCAGAAGTATGTGTAACAGTGGCACCAAACTTAAATTCATATTTAGCATACAACCGATGCAATAAATCAGTCACACCATCAGAAGAAGGTAAAGTAATAATCCCTAAATTAATACCAATATCTCTTAAGAGCACGAAAACACCTACTACCTTAATTCTCGGGTCCATTATTGCAGCTAACATAAATAATGGTGGCATTTCCTCATAATATTTTTTGAATTTTGCTTCCATATTTATATAAGCATTTACAAAATTCGATTGTGCCCTATGATTGCAAAAATTTAAACTAATATTGTAAAGATGATTAAGCACAACACAAGAGGTAGGAAAACGAACACCTGAATAAGCTAAGGTAGCAACACAAAACACTTTCAAAAATGTCATGAACTCAAAACCAATTTTCCAATCAGCTGGAGTTAGAGGCAAACCACAATATCTTTGGTTAACAAAAGCTGATATTGCATCACTATATTTCCTATAAGACTTTAACATAAGGTAGGTCGAATTCTAACGAATTTGAACATCAGAATTCATCATTTTTGGTTTCAAATTACAACATGTTGCACACAATTTATCAAATTCTTGTTACCTAGATGGGGAAGTACCAATAAAAAGAATAGTATGCCTAATTTTTGTAATTTGTGGAGCCATATGTTTCAAACCATCTTGCACAACTAAGTTAATGACAGGGCACACACATCGAATATGCAATAATTCACCAAAATAAGAAGTCGTCAAATTTCTTTTAAACAATGGCATTAAAGTAGTATTAGCAGAGGCATTGTCAAAATTAATACTAAAAACTTTATCAAGAAGTTGATAATCTCTAAGAACACCCATAATACTTTCAAAAATCTGATCAGCATCATGAGTAAACTCCACTAAACGAAAAGTAATAACTCTTTTTTGCAAAGTCCAACTAGAGTCTATCTAATGACTAGTCACACAAATATAACCACAATTATTTATACCAGACCACATATCAGAAGTAAAAGCTATTGCACTTAGTCTAGCAAGTTCACAAATCAAATCTTTTCTATCTTCACTATATGCTTTTTTTCGTATCACTACGGGTTGAATTTCGAGAAACTTTAGAAAATACAGGATTGATGTAATTTTGTATAAAATATTCAAACCTAATATCATCACCAAAAGTAAATGGTTGTTCAGCTAATGCAACATAACAGGCCAGTCCATCTCTCATTTTTTCCTTTTGAATAAACAAAATTAGACAAACTACTATCAGTTTGACCACTAACTTGCACAATTTTATCTTGATGTTTAGTTTTAATGTGTCTACCATGCTGCCCTACACCGTGATCGCTTTTGCAGCTATAATTTGCCTTATATAATTGCATACAGCCCTTTGCTCTATGTCATTACCATTTTGATCTATGAACTTTGGCTCTATAAAGAAATATTGCCATACCCACGAGGTCCGTTTCCTTTTTGAACCACACCGGGTTGAATTTATAGGAGTCGAAGCTACAGTTGGGGTAGAACTTGAAGGTCCTATTCCACTATGAATATTTGAAGCAGCTTTAACTACAAATTCCAAACCCCATCCTATGGTGCAATAGAAACAGGGTCTTCACCAAGTTCATCATCAGAGTCAAAGTAGGGGTTACGATCCCCCACTTCAAAATCAAAATTACCAGCATCCATCTATTGATCTACAAACAAAAAACAGAAGAAACAGAAGCACATATCAAGATTATCATATTTATTGCAAAGATTTCTCCCCAAAAGAAAAGTGAACAGAGGTGAACCAGACAGTCTAAGTTCCACTTTTCCATTCTGGTAGAAATATAGGGGAAATCTTTTTATTTTTGACAATTCAGAATCTAAGTAACATAACATTCCCAACCATTTGGCTCCAAACACAATTACACAGTAATGTTTTGTTTCACCTCTGTTTTCACATCAATGAAACGAAACCAGATATATCATCCATAGAAATATCAATATTCAAATAAAAATATTAAACATCAAACAAATATTCTCAGCCACAAATATATATATATATATATATGATATATCCCAAAAGCTGAAAACTACAGGAATCAACAAACATCCTCAACCAGAAAACATATATATCCTAAAAGCTAAAAACTATAGGAATCTAAAACATTCTTTAAAGGTTGCTGTTACACAAATGAACCATAACTCATGCTGACAAAATATTTTAAGAGAAATCACTTCCTCCGCAAAAATTAAACAAAATAAAAACAAGAGAAGAGAAAAGCTAATAACAAGAATCTAATCGACATATCAATGACATCATAAAAGGGAAGCACTAGATTTCTCCATCTCATTTCTTTTACCAGACTCCTCGGTCTTCATTTCCTCACCAATCTCTTTAGAATCAACCTCCGAAACCCTACCTCCCCTAGATCCACTAATCTCTAAATTACTAACACTGCCTAACAAAACCCTACCATCGACGTCAGTCTCTGGAGCTCGATTCTCCAGCTCCGCAGAAATCCTAACCTCTTTAGACCCTACAAAATTTACAGACTTGCCCTCGTCACTTCTGTAAGGGGCGTCGGTAATAAGATTAGCAACAAAACTGTCCCCCGAAACACTAGTTTCTTCTGAAACAATCAAATCAAAAGACAATCGGCTATTCCCACCGTCACTAACAATATTACTAGAACCAAAACCAACAACAGAGTCTCTAGAACCCATACCTTTCGACACCGCTTCATTTTCGATTGTCTCGATTTTTGGTCTAACTCATCGCTTCTGTTCATCAAGGAAACCACTGTACGAGGTTAAACAAATTCGAAACCCTAAAAAAATAAAAAATAAGGATGTGTGCATATACCTTCTATTAAGTCAACGATTGAAGAAGCACCCACAGGTGAGGCACTTTCCCGGAAAATGCGAGAATCTGCGAGAAAATCAGAGGAGGAAGAAAGAAGGGTTTGATTTGAAAAGATGAGAAATTAATCTAAAGAGAAGGAAAACAAGGGATGAGCGAAAAGAGTCTTTGCGATTTATTCTGATTCTCTTATTCTCCTATCAGACGAGAGACGTCCAATCGAAGAGTTATATATATATATATATATATATATTTAGGAAGAGTGAGAGAGAAATTGATATGAATTTGGAGTGGGAAGCGTAAGCAAATTGAAGAGCTCTTATGGGAAGTGATTTCCAGATTAGGGTTTGATACTTGATGTGCAGGCAGCGCCGTAGCAGCAAGAGATGATAGATAGAATGATAGATATCAATAAGTAGGGCAAAAAAAAAAAAAAATAATCTAAATGCAAAAGCAGCAAAATACCACAAATAACTCTCACGGCTCGCCCTAGGAATTTTATCGCTTTTATTTCAGGGATACAATTGTAAATGAAAAAATATTTATAATATAATATATTGTATTAAATAAATATTCATTATTAAATACCTTATTA
>QLOD02177715.1:0-11214 GCA_003260245.2 Sideroxylon spinosum
AAAAGTTAAGCCGATTTAAGATTTACGGAAAGCGCATCCATAACGACGACCCTAGGTTTCCAAGTAGTCTTCCGTTACACTATCTACTTCACCAGATGATGTAATAAATTTCCAAGGCCTTTGTCTTATTACAAGCTTTCCAAAAACATATTATAACAAGAAAACGGAGTTACGTAGCTGAAGCTATGGCCGATTTAAGATTTAACAACTGTGCGTGTGTAACGACGAAGCTAAGTCTCCAAATAGTCTTCCGCAATGCTATTTAGATGTAATAATTTTTCAGGGCCTTCACTTATTACAAGCTTTCCAGAAACATAATATAATAACAAAACGGAGTTACGTAGAAAAAGTTATGGCCGATTTAAGATTTAACGACCGCGCGGACATAACGACGATCCTAGGTCTTAATGTAATCTTCTGTTATGCTATTTACATCACCCAATGACATAATAATTTTTTAGGTCATTTATTTTATTACAACTTTTTCAAAAACATATTATAATAATAAAACGGAGTTGCGTAACAAAAGTTATGTCCGATTTAAAATTTAACGACCGCGCGGGCATAACTATGCTTTAGCTGTCAAAGTAGTCTTACGCTATGCTATCTATATCACCCAATGATGTTGTAATTTTTCAGAGCCTTCGTCTCATTGCTAGCTTTCCAGAAACATATTATAATAACAAAACAAAGTTAGGTAGCAACAGTTAAGGCCGATTTAAAATTTTACGACCGCACGGGCATAACAATAACCCCAGGTCTCCATATAGTCTTCTGCTATGCTATATACATCGCCCAATGTCGTAATAATTTTCCAAGGCTTTCGCCTCATTGCAAGCTTTCTAGAAACATATTATAATAACAAAACAGAGTTACGTAGCAAAAGCTCTGGCCGATTGAAGATTTTAACGACCGCGCAAGAATAACGACAACCCCAAGTCTCCAAGTAGTCTTCCGCTATGCTGTTTACATCACCCAATGATGTTATAATTTTTCAGGGCCTTCGTGTTATTACGTAGCAAAAGTTATGCCGATTCAAGATTTACCAACCGTGTGCCTATAACGATGACCCTAGCTCTCCAATGCCTTCGTCCCATTACAAGCTTTCCAGAAACATTTTACAATAATAAAACATAGTTACGTAGCAAACGTTATGTCTGATTTAAAATTTAACGACTGTTCGGGCACAACGACGACCCTAGGTCTCCAAGTAGTCATACGCAATGCTATCTATATTATCCAATGATGTGATAATTTTCCAGGGCCTTCGTCTCATCACAAGCTGTCCGAAAACATATTATAATAAGAAAACGGAGTTACATAGCTGAGGTTATGACGATTTAAGATTTAACAACCGTATGGGCATAACGACGATCCTAGGTCTCCAAGTAGTCTTCGGCTATGCTATTTATATTATCCAATGATGTAGTAATTTTCTAGGGCCTTCGTCTTATTAGAAGCTTTGCAGAAACATTTTAAAATAAGAAAATGAAGTTGTGTGGGAAAAGTTATATCTGATTTAAAATTTAATGATCGTGCGGGCATAACAACACCTCTGGGTCTATAAATAGTCTTCCGTTATTGTATTTACATCGCCCAATGACGTAATAATTTTCCAAGGCCTTCGCCTTATAACAAGCTTTCCAAAAACATATTATAAGAAGAAAAAGGAGTTACTTAGCTGAAGTCATGGCCGATTTATGATTTAGCAGCCGTGCGGGCATAACGACGACCCCAGGTCTCCAAGTAATCTTTCGCTATGCTACTTACATTACTCAATGATGTAATAATTTTAAAAGTCTTCGTCTTATTACAAGCTTTGCAGAAACATTTTATAATAAGAAAATGAAGTTGTGTAGGAAAAGTTATATCCGATTTAAAATTTAATGACCGCGCGGGCATAACGACGCCCCTGGGTCTCCAAGTAGTCTTACGCTGTGCTATCTGTATCATTCAATGGTGTAATAATTTTCAAGGGCCTTTGCCTCATCGAAAGGTTTTCTAGAAACATATTATAAAAAGAAAACGGAGTTACGTGGCAAAAGTTATGGCCGATGTAAGATTTAATGAAATCGCAGGCATAACGACGACCCTATGTCTACAAGTAGTCTTCTGCTGCGCTACGACAACACCCAATGATGTAATAATTTTTCAGGGCCTCGTCTTAATAGAAGCTTTCTGAAAACATATTATAGTAAGAAAACGGAGTTATATATCAAAAGTTTGGGCCGATTTAAAATTTAATGACCGCGCGGGCATAACAACGATCTCAGATCTCCAAGTAGTCTTCTGTTATGCTATCTACTTCGTCCAGTGACATAATTATTTTCAAAGGCCTTCGTCTCAATAAAAGCTTTCCAAAAAAATTTTACAATTACAAAACGTAGTTACGTAGTAGCAGTTATGTCCGATTTAAAATTCAACGACCACGCGGGCGTAACGACATCCCTAGGTCCCTAAGTAGCCTTACGCGATGCTAACTGTATCATCCATTGATGTGATAATATTCTAGGGCCTTTGTCTCATTACAAGCTACCCGAAAACATACTATAAGAGGAAAACAGAGTTACACGGCAAAAGTAATGGCCGATTTAAGAATTACCGACCACGCGGGTATAACGACGACCCCAGGTCTCCAAGTAGTCTTCTGCTATGCTATCCACGTCACCCAATGATGTAACAATTTCCCAGGGCCTTCATCTCATTACAAGCTTTCCAGAAACATATTATAATAACAAAACGAAGTTACATAGCAAAGGTTATGTCCGATTTAAAATTTAACGACCAGGCGGGCTTAATGGCGCCCCTGGGTCTCCATGCAGTCTTACGCTATGCTATCTGTATTCTCCATTGATGTAAACATTTTCCAGGGCCTTCGTCGCATTCATGCTTTCCACAAATATATCATCATAAAAAAACGGAGTTATATAGCAAAAGTTAAGGCTGATTTTAGAATTAACTATTGCGTGGGCATAATGACAACCCCAGGTCTCCAAGTAGTCTTTCGCTATGCTATCTATGTCACCCATTGATGTAACAATTTCCTAGGGCCTTCTTCTTATTACAAGTTTTCCCGAAACATAATATAATAACAAAACGGAGTTACGTAGCAAAAGTTCCAGCCGATTTTAGATTTTAACAATCGCGCGGGCATAACGACAGCCCCATGTCTCCAAGTAGTTTTCTGCTTTGCTGTTTACATCACCCAATGATGCAATAATTTTCCAGGGCCTTCTTCTCATTATAGGCTTTGCAAAAACATATTATAATAAGAAAATAGAGTTATGTAACAAAAGTTATGTCCGATTTAAAATTTAACAAACGCCCGGGCATAACGACCCCCTAGGTCTCCAAGTAGTCTTACGCTATGATATTATTATCATTTAGAGTTGTCATAATTTTTGAGGGCCTTGTCTCATCGCAAGGCTTTTAGAAAAATATTATAATAAGAAAAAGGAGTTATGTAGCAAAAGGTATGGCTGATTTAAGATTTACCGGCTACGCGGGCATAACGACGACCCTAGCTCTCCAAGTAGTCTTTCGCTATGCCATCTATGTCACCCAATGATGTAATGATTTTCCAGGGCCTTCATCTTATTACAAGCTATCCAAAAAAATATTATAAGAAGAAAACGGAGTTATGTAGCGGAAGTTATGGCCGATTTAAGATTTAACAGCCGTGCGGGCATAACGACGACGCTAGGTCTCCAAGTAGTCTTCCGCTATGCTATTTACATCACCCAATGATGTGATAAATTTCCAAGGCCTTCTTCTTATTATAACCATTCCAGAAACATATTACAACAAGAAAACAGAGTTACGTAGCAAAAAGTTATGTCCGATTTAAAATTTCATGACCGTACGGGCATAACGACACCCCTGGGTCTCCACTTAGTGTTACGCTATGTTATCTATTTCATCCAATGATATAATAAAATTTCCAGGGCCTTCGTCTCATTACAAGCTTTCTAGAAACATATTATAATAACGAAACGGAGTTACGTAGCAAAAGTTATGTCTGATTTAAAATTAAACGATCGCACAGACATAACGACGAACCCAGGCTTCCATGTAGGCTTCCACAATACTATTTAAATCACTCAATGATGTAATATTTTTTTAGGGCATTCATCTTATAACAATTTTTCCAAAACATATTATAATAAGAAAATATAGTTACATAGGAAAAGTTATGGTCCATTTAAGAATTACCGACTGCGCGGGCATAACAACGACCCTAGTTCTCCAGCTTGTCTTCCATTATGCTATCTACATCACCCAATGATGTAAAAATTTTCCAGGCCTTCATCTCATTATAAGCTTTCTAGAAACATATTATAAAAACAAAATGGAGTTACGTAGCAAAAGTTATGTCCGATTTGAAATTTAACGACCGCATGGGCATCACGACGCTCCTAGGTCTCCACTTAGTCTAATGCTATGTTATCTGCATCATCCAATGATGTAATAATTTTCCAGGATCTTCGCCTCATTACAGGCTTTCCAAAAATATATTATAATAACGAAATGGAGTTATGTAGCAAAAGTTATAGCTGATTTATGATTTAACGACCGCGTGGACATAACGACGACCCCAGGTCTCCATGTAGTCTTCCGCTATGGTATTTACATCACCCAATGATGTAATAATTTTTCAGGGCATTCGTCTTATTACAATTTTTCCAAAAACATATTATAATAGTAAAATGGAGTTACGTAGCAAAAGTTATGTCTGATTTAAAATTAAACGACCGCGTCGGCACAACGACGCCCTTAGGTGTCCAAGTAGTCTTATGCTATGCTATCTGTATCATCCAATGATGTCATAATTTTCCAGGGCCTTCGTCTCTTCGCAAGATTTCCGGAAACACAACATAATAAGAAAAACGGAGTTACGTATTAGAAGTTATAGTCAATTGAAGAATTGCAAACCGCGTTGGCATAAGACGACCCTAGGTCTCCAAGTAGTGTTCCGCTATGCTATCTGTGACCCGCATTGATATAACAATTTCCCAGGGCCTTCGTCTCATTACAAACTTTCCAAAAACATATCATAATATGAAAACGGAGTTACTTAGAGAAAGTTATGACCGATTTAAGATTTTATTGACCGCCCGGGTATAACAACGACCCAAGGTCTCCAAGTAGTCTTCCACTATGCAGTTTACATCGCCTAATGATGTATTAACTTTCCAGAGCCTTCATCTTTTTACCAGCTTTCCAGAAACATATTATAGTAAGAAAACGGAATTACATAACAAAAGTTATGTCCAAATTAAAATTTAACGACCGCACGGGCAGAACGACCCCCTGGGTATCCAAGTAGTCTTACACTATGCTATTATTATCATTTGGTGATGTAATAATTATCAAGGGCCTTGTCTCATCGCAAGGTTTCCAGAAACATATTATAATAAGAAAACGGAGTTACGTAGCAAAAGTTATGGCCGATGTAAGATTTACCGACATCGCGGGCACAACAATGACCCTTGTTCTCCAAGCAGTCTTTTGCTATGCTATCTACATCACCCTATGACGTAATAATTTTCTAGGTCCTTCGTCTTATTACAAGATTTCTAGAAACATATTACATTAAAAAACAGAGTTACGAAGCAAAAGTTAAGGCCAATTTTAAATTTAACAACCGCGCGGGCATAACGATAACCCTGGTCTCCAAGTAGTCTTCCACTATGCAATTTAAATCGCCTAATGATGTAATAATTTTCCAAGGCCTTTGCCTCATTGCAGGCTTACCAGAAGCACGTTATAATAACCAAATGGAGTGATGTAGCAAAAGTTCTAGCCGATTTAAGATTTTAACGATTGCGCGGGCATAAAGACGACACCAGATCTCCAAGTAGTCTTCCGCTATGCTGTTTACTTCACCCATTGATGTAACAATTTTCCAAGGCCTTTGTATTTTTACACGCTTTGCAGAAACATATTATAATAAGAAAATGGAGTTATGTAGGAAAAGTTATGCCGATTTAAGGCTTACCGACCGCGTGCCCATAACAATGACCCTAGGTCTCAAGTAGTCTTCTACGATACTATCTACATCGCCAGATTAGGTTATAATTATCCAGGGCCATCATCTTATTACAAGCATTGCAGAAACATTTTATTAAAACAAAACGGAGTTGCGTAAGAAAAGTTATGTCTGATTTAAAATTTAACGATCGTGCGGTCATAACGACGCCCCTGGGTTTCCAAGTAGTCTTACGCTATGCTATCTACGTCTCCCAATGATATAAAAATTTCCCAGGGCTTTCTTCTCATTACAATCTTTTTAGAAACATATTATAGTATCAAAACGGAGTTAAGTAGCAAAGGTTAGGTCCGATTTAAAATTTAATGACGGCGCAGGCATAACGATACTCTTAGGTCTCCAAGTAGTCTTATTCTATGCTATCTATATCATCCAATGACATGACAAATTTCCAGGGCCTTCCTCTCATTACAGGCTTTCCAGAAACATATTATAATAAGAAAACGGAGTTACATAGCTGAAGTTATGGCCGATTTAAGATTTAACAGCCATACGGTCATAACGACGACCCTAGGTCTCCAACTAGTCTTCCGTTGTACTGTTTACATCACCCAATGATGTAATAATTTTCCAAGGCCTTCATGTCGTTACAAGCTTTACAGAAATATATGATAATAAGAAAATGGAGTTACGTAGCAAAAGTTATATCGATTCAAGATTTACTGACCGTGCACCTATAACGATGACCCTAGCTCTCCAGTGCCTTCGTCTCATTACAAGCTTTCCGGAAATATTTTATAATAACAAAACGTAGTTACGTAGCAAACGTTATGTCCGATTTAAAATTTAACAACCGTGCAGGCATAACGACGCCCCTAAGTCTCCAAGTAGTCGTACGTGATGCTATCTGCACTATCCAATGATATGATAATTTTCCAGGGCCTTCGTCTCATCGCAAGCTATCCAGAAACATATTATAATAAGAAAACGGAGTTACGTAGTTGTGGTTATGGATGATTTAAGATTTAACAACCGTGCGGGCATAACGACGATCCTAGGTCACCAAGTAGTCTTCCGCTATGCTATTTACATTACCCAATGATGTAATAACTTTTCAGGGCCCTCGTCTTTCCAATAATTTTCCAATGCTACAATAATTACCCAATGCTTTGCAGAAACATTTTAAAATAAGAAAACGGAGTGGTATAGGAAAAGTTATATCCGATTAAAAATTTAACGATCGTACGGGCATAACGACACCACTGGGTCTCCAAGTAGTCTTACGCGATGCTATCTGTATCATCCAATGCTGTGCTAATTTTCCAGGGCCTTCGTCTCATCGCAAGCGGTCCGAAAACATATTATAATATGAAAACAGAGTTACGTAGCAAAAGTAATACGGATTTAAGATTTACCGATTGCAGGGGTATAAGGACACCCCTGTGTCTCCACTTAGCCTGACGCTATGTTATCTATATCATCCGAAGATGTAATAAACTTTCAAGGCCTTTGTCTCTTTACAGGCTTTCCAGAAACATATTAGAATAACAAAACAGAGTTATGTAGCAAAAGTTATGTCTGATTTAAGATTCAACGGCTGCACGAACATAACAACGACCAGGTCTCCAGGTGGTCTTCCGCTATGCTATTTACATCACCCAATGATGTAATAATATTTTAGGGCATTCGTCTTATTACAATTTTTCCAAAAATGTATTTAAAAAAACAGAGTTACGTAGCAAAAGTTATGTCCGATTTAAAATTTAACGACCACGCGAGCACAACGACTTCCCCTAGGTGTCCAAGAAGTCTTACGCTATGCTAACTGTATCATCGAACGATGTTATAATTTTCCAGGGCATTTATCTCATCGCCAGTTTTACAGAAACATATCATAGTAAAAAAACGGAGTTACATAGCAAAAGCGATGGTCGATTTAAGAAATACTGACAGCACAGGCGTAACGATGACTCTTGGTCTCTAAGTAGTCTTCCGCTATGCTATCTACATCATCCACTGATGTAACAATTTCCCGGGGCCTTCATCCTATTACAAGCTTCCTAGAAACATATTATAATAACAAAAGGGAGTTACTTAGCAAAAGTTATGTTCGATTTAAAATTTAACAACCGCACGGGCAAAACGACACCCCTGCGTCTCCAAGCAGTCTTACGCTATGCGATCTGTATTCTCCATTCATTTAAAGATTTTCCAGGGCCTTCGTCCCATTTCATGCTTTCCAGAAACATATTACCATAAGAAAACAGAGTAACATAGCAAAAGTTATGGTTGATTTTATATTTAACTACCGCGCGGGCATAACGACAACCCCTGGTCTCCAAGTAGTCTTCCACTATGCTATCTACATCACGCAATGATATAACAATTTCCCATGGCTTTCCTCTCATTACAATCTTTTCAGAAACAAATTATAATCTGAAAACGGAGTTAAGTAGCAAAGGTTAGGTCCAATTTAAATTTTAATGACGGCGTGGGCATAACAACGCCTTTGGGTCTCCAAGTAGTCTTACTCTATGCTATCTGTATCATCCAATGACATGATAAATTTCCAGGGCCTTCGTCTCATCGCAAGCTGTATAGAAACATATTTTAATAAGAAAATAGAGCTACGTGGCAAAAGTTATGCCGATTTTAGACTACCAACCGCGCGCCCATAACAACGATCCTAGGTCTCCAAGTAGTCTTCCGCTATGCTATCTACATCACCAGATGGCGTAATAATTTTGCAGGGCCTTCGTCTCATTACAAGCTTCCCCGAAACATATTATGACAAAAAGACGAAGTTACATAGCTAAAGTTATGATCGATTTAAGATTTAACAGCCGTGCGGGCATAACGACGATGCCAGGTCTCTAAGTAGTCTTACGCTATGCTATTTACATCACCCAATGATATAATACTTTTCTACGACCTTCTGCTTATTACAAGCTTTCTAGAAACATATTATAATAAGAACACGGAGTTACGTAGCAAAAGTCATGTCCGATTTAAAATTTAACGACCGTGCGCGTATAATGACGACCCTGGGTCTCCACCTAGTCTTTTGCTATGTTATCTGTATCATCCAATGACGTACTAAATTTCCAGAGCCTTCATCTCATTACAGGCTTTCCAAAAAGATATTATAATTGGAAAACAAAGTTACGTGGTAAATTTTATGTCCGATTTAAAATTTAACGACCGCACGGCCATAACGACGACCCTGGATCTCCACCTAGTCTTACGCTATGTTATCTGTATTATCCAATGACGTAATAAATTTCCAAGGGCTTCATGTCATTATAGGCTTTCCAAAAACTTATTATAATAAAAAAAACGGAGTTACGAAGCAAAAGTCATGGCTGATTTAAGATTTAACGACTGCATAAACATAACGACGACCCTAGGTCTCCATATAGTCTACCGCTATGCTATTTACATCACCCAATGATGTAAAATTTTTCAGGTCATTCGTATTATTACAATTTTTCAGAAACATATTATAGTAAGAAAACAGAATTACGTACCAAAAGGTATGTCCAATTTAAAATTTAACCACCGCACGGGTATAATGACCCCCTAGGTATCCATGTAGTCTTCCTCTATGCTATTTACATCACCCAACGATGTAATAATTTTCCAGGGCCTTCCACTTATTACAAGCTTTCCAAAAACATATTATACAAAGAAAACGGAGTTATATAGGAAAAGTTATGGCTGATTTAAGATTTACCGACAACGCGGGTAAAACGACGACCCTTGTCCTCCAAGTAGTCTTCCGCTATGCTATCCCCCAATGATGTAATAATTTTCCAGGGCCTTCGTCTTGTTATATGCTTTCTAGAAACATATTATAATAACAAAACGGAGTTACATAGCAACAGTTAAGGCCGATTTTTAATTTAATGACCGTGCGGGCATAATGACAACTCCAGGTCTCCAAGTAGTCTTCCGCTACGCTATCTACATCGCCCAATGTTATAATAATTTTCCAAGGCCTTTGCCTCATTACAAACTGAATAAAAACATATTATATTAACAAAACGGAGTTACGTAGCAAACATTCTAGCCGATTGAAGATTTTAACGACCGACGGGCATAACGGCTACCCCAGGTCACCAAGTAGTTTTCCGCTATGCTGTTTACATCACCCAACGATGTCACAATTTTCCGGGGCCTTCGTGTTATTACAGGTTTCATTGTAATATATTGTAATAAAAAAATGCAGTTACATAGCAAAAGTTATGCCGATTTAAGATTTACCTACCGCGCACCCATAACGATGACCGTAAGTCTCCAAGTAGTCTTCCGCTATGCTATCATCGTCACCAGATTAGGTAATAATTTTCTAGAGCCTTCCTCTCATTACAAGCTTTCTAGAAACATATTATATTGAGAAAATGGGGTCATGTAACTGAAGTTTCGGTTGATACAAGATTTAACAGCCGTGCGGGCATAACGACGACTGCAGGTCTCCAAGTAGTCTTCTGCTATGCAATTTACATTACCAAATGATGTGATATATTTCAGGTCCTTCCTATTATTACAAGCTTTGGAGGACATTTTATAATAAGAAAACGGAGTTCCATAGGAAAAGTCACGTCTGATTAAAAATTTAACGACCGCGGGGGGCATAACGACGCCCCTGGGTCACCAAGTAGTCCTACGCTATGCTATCTGTATCATCCAATAATGTGATAAATTCTCAGGGCCTTTGTCTCATCGTAGGCTATCTAGAAACATATTATAATAAGAAAACGGAGTTACGTAGCAAAAGTTATGCCGATTTAAGATTTACCGACTGCGCGCCCATAACGATGACCGTAGGTCTCCAAGTAGTCTTCTGCTATGTTATCATCATCACCAGATTAGGTAATAATTTTCCAGAGCCTTCCTCTCATTACAAGCTTTCAAGAAATATATTATAACGAGAAAATGGAGTCATGTAACTGAAGTTTCGGTCGATACAAGATTTACAGCCGTGCGGGGATAACGACGACCACAGGTCTCCAAGTAGTCTTCCGCTATGCAATTTACATTACCCAATGATGTGATATATTTCAGGTCCTTCCTATTATTACAAGCTTTATAGAAACATTTTATAATAAGAAAATGGAGTTCCCTAGAAAAAGTCACGTCCGATTAAAAATTTAACGGCCGCGCGGGCATAACGACGACCCTAGGTCTCCAAGTAGTCTTCAGCTATGCTATCTACTTCATCCAAT
>QLOD02177731.1:0-11213 GCA_003260245.2 Sideroxylon spinosum
AACAATAAAGTAACATTTTTTTTTTATAATTTGGGAAATCATTATTCTATTTAATTACTAATATAAATATATATTTAAAAAATTAGACTTATGGAAGAGGATTTTAAAAATTAGAAGAATACAAAGCCAATCCTAAGCCTCCCCTTCTTTTCCCTTCTCTCCTCCACTCGTCGTCCATTTTCTTTTATAGTTTTGAGGCTCTCCTTTGCCCATCTCTCACACTGTAGTGGGTCTTGATTGAATTGCGCTTAATAAGTAGGTTCATAGGTGGGTTGGGTTCTTGGCTTTAAAGTCAGGTATTGGTTGGAAGTCTAACTTTTAGTAATTTTTGATAATTTTTTTGTCAAAAGTTATTAGTTGTAATTTTTAGTGTATTTGATGAAACAAGTAACAATTTTTAGTAATTTTTAACAAATTTTTTATAACTTGTGAATGTTTGATAAAACTTTTGGTAATTTTTAACAATTTTTTGGAACTTATGACAATTTTTGATAATTTTTAAGTTGAGAAGTTACTGTAACTGAGCAGAATAATAACAAAAATTGATGGTTTACCAAACACTCAACAAGCAAAAATTGACAATTTTTTGTTAAAAGTTGTAACACCAAATGACACCTTAATGGATGAAAGTTTTCATCATATATAATAGAGTTTGGGCTTTTAACTCACAATACTATCTTGGGTCAAATTTTCCCATAATCCAAATAATTAACTTTAGAAAATTTTAATTAGCACAAATAGTTTAATTAATATCCAATCGACGTAAAAAAACTTACCAACTTATTGCATATATATTGTACAAATAAAAATATGAGAAGAGAAGTAATTTCATCATTAAATGGAATGCAATTTCAAAGTGACACCTGACAGGGAAAGGTAATGTAATATTTAGCACATCAAGGGGTGACAATAAATTATCTGTTAAACGATATAACTTGAAAACACAAAAACAGTGATAGAAGTGTTATTCAAGTAATAAAAAGTGTTGGATGACTTAACAACATAAGAACATAAACAGGGAAATAGGATAAATAAAAATATAAGAATGTATATGGACATGTATAAGTGAGAATTATAAATGTTTCCCAAAAATGTCTGTTTTTTTTAAAATGGATGACTGTCCCAATACAAGAATGTTATGGACATAAAGGGATGGGGGATGGATGACTTTGAAAATTCTTATATATCTAGTATAATTAATTTCAGTAAAATTTTAAATACTCTTTAAGGTTCATCTCTTTAATTTTACTTTTTCAATTTTGCCCCTTTAATTAAATAGCAAATCTTACATCCATTCTGGTAAGTACTGATATTGGACACAAAAAAAATGGTACATAATGATCTAGAAGTGTCCATTTTTTTTTATATTTTTGTAAATTTAAATTGAGGTAAATTATAACTAACTTTTTTTTTTTAATATTTGAGTAATTACATGTACACTCTTCAATATTTAAAAATTATACTTATCACTCTTATTTTGAAAAATTGTTTACATTGATCTTCTCTTATTAAATTAACAATTAAAACTTAACAGAAAATATTAAAATAATTAAAATTTTAAGTATTTTTCTATTTCACCCCTCCCTTTCTCACATTTTCATTACAAAAATCCTCAAAAGTTTTTTGTTTATACATTTTTTACTTATTTTTGGAGATTTTTGTAAACAAAACTAATGGAAATGTGAGAAATGAGGGATAAAATTGAAAAAGTAAAATTTTAGATTATTTTGACTTTTTTTTTTGTTAAGTTTGAAAAGTTATTTTAACAGAATGGGGTCAATATTAAGAAGATTTAGAGTAAAGGACGTAAGTGAATTTTTAAATATTGAGGGGTGTAAACGTAATTATTGTAATATTGAGTTGAGAGGTAAGTGTAATTTTTCTAAATTTTGTTTTTACGTGTTTTAGTTTACCGTAAATTTTATTTATAACTTTTGTATTTATTTATTTTTTTATATATATAACTATGTAAAATTTTACTCTTACATATTGATCAATTGGTGAGAAAATATAACAAGCAATGCTCAATGTTAAGGTTCAAATAAAGAAATTTGTAGAGTTTAAGTAATATAATATTACTCTAACAAGACAAAGTTCAACCTGTCGACCTTAAAGTAACATGCTAGCAGCATTGAATTTTGGGTAGGCAGTGTTTGGTATACCTAAGAATTTTAATAAGAATTTTAACATGCTAGCAGCATTGAATTTTGGGTAGGCAGTGTTTGGTATACCTAAGAATTTTAATAAGAATTTTAACATGCTAGCAGCATTGAATGTTGGGTAGGCGAGTGTTTGGTATACCTGAGAATTATAATAAAAATCTGTCTGGCCATACTGCAATATAATAAAAATAGTTACAACTTCCAGTCCAGTGACTGACTAATAGCTGACTTAAAAATATTCTCTCTAGCTATAATAAGATACAAATATATATATATATATATTAATTCCAAATTTCCAATTTTCAATCCTTTAATGACTAACCAGTGAGTAAAAATATTTCACGACACCAATCATGTTTGGGACGGAGGCATGATTTGGTGGTTTCAGTCATACACTTCTTTCGCTAAATCGCAGCTGCTCCGCTAATGCTGCCAAACTAAAATGTTTACTTGATGCTTTAATCATATTAATTAAGTTGACCATCAAATTCGAGGAAATTTCTCACTCTCTTTTATTATTATTGTTATTATTTTGGGGGTGGGGTCCTTGTGCCTTTTCATTTGTGATACTGACACACATTCAAATTCACTGTTGTAGTGGATATTAAAAATATTGCATAACAAATCTCTCACGATTTGGTCACTTCAATTTCCTCCCCAACTTGAGAAATAAATTATGTGAAGTAAAATTATTAATTTTTTTTTTTGATATCTCAGGGTGTCCGGACCAGCTTGCGGGTATCTCGACTAATCCCTGGGGCCCTGAAGTTAACGACCGGATAAACCCTCCAGTGACCACGGTATCAGTTGCAAGCTGGTTTCGAACTTGAGACCACAGGGGAAGCAAACATTTTGGTCCCAAGTCAATTCCCACTGAACCATCTACCGTGGTTTATGTAAAGTAAAATTATAAAGTTGAACATAAATAAAAAATATAACTGTAATTAATGGCTGGCGTTTTCATAGGGTTGATTTCACATGCCTAGCTATGACTCCTACAAAAAAAAAAATATATATATATATATATATTATGATTTTTTAATTGTTTTTTTTTTTGTAATTAAATGTAATTTAGATTAATGAGAGAGTATGTACATTATCTTAAGGGCGTTCTTCCGTACATTTAAAGAATTAGTTACAAAGTAAATCTTTCAATTAGTTCAATCCTAGTATTAATTACAAAATTGGATCCTCCAACTATCACACAATCTAGGATATAAATTAGAATTTTTTATAGCTTGCATTCGAGTGCTCTTAATTCGAATCTCGTGCATGATGTTGTTGAGAATTGAAGCAATTGGGAAAGATAGCTCCTTAAATGTTCTTGCATTTCCTTTATTTTAAAGGTGATAGGCCATAGTTGCCCAAGCTAGTTTGTATATAATACTGTCAAGACTTTTCCCGTTGAATTTTCCCAAAGCCCATAAATTCTTCCTTCCAAGGTTGTTTAACCTTTGTGATAAAACACTTTTCCAATATAATCTCCCTTAACTCGGCTAAGAAGACGCATAGAAAGAATAAATATTTCATATTTTCTAAAGCATTCCCACATAAAATACAAGTGGGATCGACATTTATCTCCTGTACTAGCAATTTGTCCTTGGTAGTAAGCATTTCTCTAACTGTAAGCTATAAAGCTATGTCCACGAATGTGATTTGGGAACTAAAGAAGGGTATGCCATATTAGCTTTTGAGCACAATCCCTTATAACACCAAGTGGCTATTGCATTACAAGTTTCATTTTTACATACTGTTCAAATAAGCTTATCTAGTATTTGGGAATTCTTTAATTATTTTCATCCATTACGATTTTCATTAAAATTTGATTCTCATCTTTTATGGTTACAAAAAACTCTCTTTATCTCTCTTTTCGTTTCATTAAAATTTGATTCTCATCTTTTATGGTTACAAAAAAACTCTCTCTATCTCTCTTTTCGTTTCGTGTCCAAGACAACAAAACTAACCCTTCTTTATATTTAAAATTTTTCTTATCAAATTAAATATTTTTAAATTATATATTCTAAATCAAGTCTTTTTCTCTAACTCATCACTTAAGATTTTCCGATTAACTTCTTCATTTTAGTTAAGCTTCTATTCAATTCTTATCATATTCTCTCATTTATTTCCTAGTTTCATAGTTTTACTTTTATATATTTTGCAATTCTATAAAATAATAATTAAGATTAATAACTCTATGTTTTAGTTTAGGAAAACCACGCATTCTAAAAAATTTTGTTGTTTACCCCTCTTTGCAATTCCTTTATCCACTTCCCCATGTTTTGGTTGGTTGTAAATGGAGATAACAACGAGAATAGAAATGGGAACAGAAACATAAATGGAAACAAAAACATAAATGGAAACAAAAAGAAATTCAATATTTAGTACGTTAAAATATTAGAATATAAAATTTCTTTTACTAGCATTTGTTAGACAGAAACATATTTAAGAATGAAATGAAATGTTAATTAAAAGACTAAAGTACAGGCAAAAAATATTTAAATAATGAATGTAATGTTATCAATTTATGTTTTACACATTGTTCCACCCAATTCATGTTTCATAAATTGGGAAAGAAACACATTCTAATTCCTTTATAAAAAAAAAACATTCTAATTTCACTGACAACTTTGTCTCTAATTTCATAGATAAGCATAGCTGGGAATTAAATTGATATTTTGTCTTTATTTTATTCCTATTAAGGTATAAAAAAAACTCGGTAGATATGCATTTCTTCCATTGATTTTGGATATATATCCACATATACAGTGAAAGTAACATATTTAACTAATAATCGTATATATACAGAATGATTTGTAAAAATATGTTTTCTCACAAATTAAGATTCAATATTATTTTTTCTTTCATTTAACAAATAAGATCCTTTTTTATATTTTTAACTTCCAATTTAATTCTTATTTTAGTGGATTCTGCTATCATCTATCTTATAAAATGGTTTGAACATTTTAAATTTCACCATATTTCAAGGACGGAGATTATGTATAAATCAAAACTGTCAATTTAAATTCCATCCAATTACGATTTCTAGGAAATTGAATCTTTTAAATTAAAATACCATAATTTTTGTGTTTTTTTTATGAGACTTATCAAAAATTAATTGAGAAAGAGATCAAAACACATGTGATAACTGTTGGGGCCTAATGCTTAAAAAATAAATAATAAAACATATGAGTTATCATAGTTTTTTTTATTGCAACTTTTTGCTCAAAGTTTCAATTATAGAAGAAACTTAATAATAAATTTATTCAGAGTGTCGTAAGCACGAGGTATTACTAATCCATAAAATGAAATAGGACGATTTTTAAAATGTCCTTTTTGCAAACTAAGATCCAAGGATTCGGATTTTTTTTTTTTTTTTGGTTCAACAATTGGAATCATTTTTATATTTTTAACTTCCTACTCAATTCTTATTTTAGTAGCCTCATACCATCTATCTCACAAAATATTTGGGGCATTTTAAATTTTACCATATTTCAAGGGTAGAGATCATATGTAAATCAAAACTATTAATTTAAATTTCACCCAATTACGATTTTTAGGAAGTTAAACCTTCTAAATTAAAGCTCCATGATTTTTGTTTTCTTTTATGGTGTTTATAAAAAATTAATTGAAGAGATAAGGAGATCAAAATAAATATAGTAGCCTAGAGTCTAACGTTTTAGGGAAAAAAAAAAAATTAGAACCTATGAATTATTTTTTTATTCGATTTGAAATTTTTGTTTAAAGTTTCAACTATATAAGAAATTAATACTAATTTTATTTAGAGTGTCATAGATATGAGTTATTTTTAATACATATTTTATTGTTTAAAAAAATATAAATAGTAACAATAATACATTTCATTTGTAAAAAATTTACAAAGCTTCACGCTAAAAAGTGTATGAAAATTAAGATTTTATTTTATTTCAATATTTTTTAGGGAGAATTATAGTTTATTCCTTTAAGATTTGACACAAAAATACATGACTTCCTTTTAATTTAAAAGTCAGTGCTAACCTCTCATGTTTTGGAATAAACTGAAAAACTGACTGATTTTGTTAAATTTAAATAGATTTCTGTCTCACGAGTCAAAACTAGTTGAGTAAAAAAAAAGATTTTTCACAAAAATAAATACATAAAAATATATTTTTACTTATTTTTGGTTGAAATTTTATTTTTTTGAAAATGCTTAATTTGCCTTTGTTATTTTAAATTATAGATCTTGAATGACTATGTATGAGTTCAAACGACATGTGTAACATAAATTTAAATAAATTTATTATTTTTTTGTCACTTTTAAATTTTAGTTCTAATCAAAAAAGAGTTATGCATTTGACTTAGGAATTATGCGTTTAACTTTCAAATTAGAAAGAGATTAAATATTTTTTTTTATCCAACTAATCATAAAAACATAAAGTATACCTACATTGTTTTTCAAAAAAACACCAAAGGTAAGATATAATATAAACCATCCTATGACAGCCTTAACGTGCCCATGGGCCACTGATCTCTTTCTCTCTTCTCTGTTTGAATGTGATTTAACCGGGAATTTCAGCTGAACTTCTTTTCTTTTCTTTTTCTCTCTCTCTCTCTCTTTTTTTACTTGCTTACTAACTGGCTACTAACTTACTTAACTTTTTAGCAATTAAATTTTCAATTTTTTGTTAGTTTCACATTTTTCATCTCTTAATATTTAAAAGAAGTTTCAAATATAAGATGATAATTTAATATTTAAAAAAAACTAAAAAATTAGTAGCTACCAGCTTTTTTATAATAATTTACGTAACAATTGTTAAAAATTCAGAAAAAATAATTTATCAACACAGTTTATTTATTTTTTTTTTTGTAGTTGGCTACCAGCTTCTATCTTTTTTTTTTCCTCAAAAATGACCAAATTTACCTTCTGATATTTAAAATTTTTTTTTAAACATTAAAGTGCAAAAATGTTGGGTAAAAAATTAACTATTAAAAATTTAATTTTTTCTTTTTTTAAATATAAAAAAAACTAACTTTTAGTAATTAGTTAGTAGTTAACTAAAAAAAATTTAGCTTTTTTTTCCCTCCTCAAATTCAGCCGAAGCACCCAATTAAAATCCCATTAAAAAAAAGAGCGCGCGCGAGAGAGAGAGAGAGAGAGAGAGAGGTGAAATCTTGCGGCCAGCAAACGTTGGCAACAGGCTAACATCACAGACCCTCTTCCAATTGCATAACGATGTTCTTCATTATATCCAATCATGTTGACCTGTAAAATAAAATTATATTAATTGTTAATTGATCATACTAAACTAATTGAAGCAAAATCCCCCAAGATAATGATATTTATTAAACCAAAATGTGAAAAAAAAAATCATATTAACCATACGCTAAAAGGTGTAATATTTACTTTTAATATTTCATCACTAATTTCAATTTTTTATTGTGATAACTAAACATGTAAGAATTTATGATAGTGGTCAAACAATTTATCAATATAATTAGGATTATTTTTGCAGTGTTTACAAGGAAATTTAATATTTTTTATCATCATCATCATCATTATTTTAACTGGGAGAAAGAAATTTAAGTTCTGAGAGAAAAAAAAAGTTTGAATAGGCAATTACCGTATTTGAATTTTTGTATGCATGGCTAGACCATCCAGCTCTTCTGTTCCCCCATGAGATTGATTACTTGGCGCACTATGTTTCTGCCTGGAATGCCCAAACCCGTGAGCAAAATGATACTTTTCTTAGGCTATGGTTGATTAGGGGATTGACTAACAGAATATAAATAATATCATGTGATAATATATAAAATTAAATATAGAGTGTGTTTGAAATTATATAAAATTATACAAATTTATACAAGTTAGTGTGTTTATGCAATGAGTAGAAAATTTAAATTTTATAGTCTCGAAATTCATACTTATAGAGATTTATATTTCTTATTTTACTCCAAACGTGCCAATAATATGGAATTAATTTTGTATATGAGAATTTTTTTTTAGTGTTTGATTAATAGAATATAAAGTGGGATAAAAAATATAATTTGATATAGGAAGTGACAGAAAATAATTTTGAATCTTTAAATTTTAGATGAAAGTAAATTATAAAATGGGGGATATGTAATACCACCACCCTATGATATTACTTATCTCTCATTTTAGGAGATAAACAATGTAATCCGGAGTTCCAACACTACTAGAAAATGGTCTTTTGGTTACAGTTCAAAGTGGTAGTAAAAAATTAAGGAGTTGTAATTAAATGGTATCAGCCACTGCCTAGTTACTACTCGTCAGGATAGCATCTGTTCAGTGGCAAAATGTTCTTTGGCTGTGACAATAGTTATAGCCATGTATTGGCTACGGCGATATATACTATTTGTTACTGTATATATAAATATTAATTGTTATTACTAAATATATGGTCACAATTTTTGTTGAACAATGACCAATAATATTCTTTAGTTTCGGTAGACCGTAATTAAAAATTTTAATAATCAAATAACATTTTTATTGTAGAGAATACTACAAACTAAACATTGGCACCATTTGGTGTAACATAAAAATTTATAAAATTCTATAAATCTATATAAATACGAATTACGATATTTTAAAATTTAAATTTTTTACTAATTACATGAAATACGAGACACTAACTTTTATAATTTTATACAAATTTATATAATTCTAAACATATCCACGTTATTAAAGTTAATTTGGTAAAAAAATAATCTAATCTCCCAAAATAATAAGCAAACGAACATAGTCTCTAACGTAGTAGCAGCTAGCAAGAAGTTCAAGCCACCAATTCGCGGTTTATAAAAAGGAACCCCCCCGCGGGGGGGGGGGGGGTGGAGCTTCTGTCTCTAGTTTCTACGGAGACAAAGCTTATCTCTGTGTTTTCATGGATTTATCTATCAACCCCTTCTCCTTCCCAACCCTTGTATTAACTTTCTATCATTATTAGGATAAATAATAAGCCCGCTTTTGCATTCAATTTCTGCATTTATGATTGTGGGTAGAGCAATCTCGGCCAAAGGCTTGGCTCATGGCTATGGAAAACCCGAATGCCACTTTGCTTCTACCTGCCTGGTAGGCCATTCCTAGGCCAATCTTGCTGCAACAATCACCACCTCTCTTGCCTAGCGTCAATCTTAATAGGTGGGGCTTAATGGGAAGTTTGGGTTTGAAGGATTAGATGGAGAAGTAGCTAGTTTTGGCTTGATCGGTTCCTGCAGTGCTGGGTTAACTTTGGGCTGGAATTCAAGTCTCTAGCAAGGTGTATTCCTTGAGTTTGTTCTTTATCAACGGTGTCCTCCTTCCTTCCCAAAAAGCCTAGCTATTTCACGGATGGGGGCTTAAATGGAGCATGGGCTGAAAGAAGATATGGGTTGGTGTAATCGACTTGAAGTCTCACTCTGTTGGAAGATGCATACAGCCATGGAACTAAGATATCTACGATATTCCGTTGTTGAAGTATAACGGCAGCCATTGTGGGTCGGAGCTCAGGAGGTTTGACATTGGTGGCTAAAGTTCTTGTTCTCCATGGCCTTTCCACCCATAATTTTCGTCTTCACAACTGGGAGATAGCCACTGTTGGCGGGTTGTGATGATTGCAGAGCTTATAGTCTGAGTAGCGGAATCGTTTGAGTGAGTTCATAGTTGCCGTGCTCATCCTTTGACAGCTTAGGGTTGACCATTCATTGCTTGATTACTGTTGTGCTTCCCTTTAAGCAGTCTTCTTCCTCGCTTGGCAGCTCTTGGCTGGTTATTACAGCCATGGCAGAGGAGATTATAAGCAATAGCTCTAGCTGGTGTTTTCATGAAACAGAAGAAGAAGAAGATGCTAGAGCTTCGGCTATGGAGTTTTCCCGCTGTGGAGGATGGTGACATAAGCTGCGAGCGCCCTCTTGACAGCAATATGGGCGGAATAGCTTTTAAATTTCAATTTGTTCCCGCTGGGTTATATTCACAGCTGGATCTTTTGTTGGGATGGTTGTTAACCAAGATGGGCTGGTTATGCTTTTGATATAGTTTGTGAAGATTTTTTTCGGTAGTTGGCTAGTTAGTTTTTAGTTACTAAAAAATAATCTATGTATATATTTTTTTTCAGTTTTGGAAAGGAAAAAAAAGAAATTGTAGTTTTTTAATAGTCAGCTTTTTTATTTTTTGTTAATTTGATATTTTACCTTTAAAAGGTTAAAAGAAGTGTTAGATTTAGTAATATATATATTTGGTTCCCTTAATTTAGAGTTTCCTTATTTTGTATATCTTACCATATTAGGAGTCCTATCATATATTGTATCATTACCATATTATGAGTCCTACCATATTAAGAGTCCTACCATAGTTAGGATTATTTTCTCTTATATATATTGTAATCCTTGTAATTATTCTACTACCCAATTCAATATACTTTCTTTCATTCTTTTCATCTTTTCTTCAATATTTATAACATGGTATCAGAGCTGAGGCTCTAATTTTTTTTTTCTTTCCCAGAAAATTCTGGTTTTGGCAGTGTTAAAGAAGGTTATGGTTTTCTTCGTCTCTGTTGTTGGTCTTCTGGTGCTCATTCCTGCATCTAAATATACCATCGGATTCCTCTCTCAAATCCGAGTCGAACACCACCAACCAAAGTTCAATCTAACGCCACCAACCAAGACCGGAGATCATCTTTCACAAGCCCTCACACGCGGCCTGAAGTTCGTGCATGAAATCACGCACCGCCGCCGCCTCCCGTATGTCTTCCATGTGCCCTCACGTGCAGCCTGCTATCTACGTGTGAGTTCACGCACCTTCACGCGCTTTCTCCGTCTGCTAACACCAGCCCTACGTGTTATCGAATCACGTTGCGCCACACGGCCCGAGTCTTTGTTGCACGCTGAAATTATGAAAGCTGTTTCTCCGGGTTTTCCTCACCCCTGCGTCTACTGTCACAACAGGGGTCTACCTCACACTCATTCATTTAAGTACTGTCTAGTTCGCGAGTATTTGACTTGTCACAAGACAGCTCCAGGTCACTTTCCGCGTGACTGTCCCAAGGCTTCTTCCTCTGGGACTCATTCATTTAAGTACTA